>CAIGRP010120984.1:0-16562 GCA_903798385.1 Fraxinus cuspidata
TCCATCATTCCAATTTCCATGGACAAACCTTCCCACGTTCTTTTATAGACACCAGAAAGCATTCCATGGACAGACACAGACCTTCCCAGTTTCTAAACTTCATAACTCCAGTTGATTATTTCAACTTCAGATGCATTTATACAATTCAAATAGTAGATGCTCATGGCAAGAAAATGACACATTCACTTGGTCAAAACAGATACGAAATTTACAATGTCTCTCTACTGAAATGATTTCATATGACAATCCAAAAAAAAAAAAAAACCTCTATGGTCTTTGCAAATTGCAACTAAATAAAACAAGCCAAGTGACCACTGACCATTCAACACAGAATCTAGTAAAAATTAACTAAAAAATTACACTAATCAGAAAGTTAAAGAAGCTCAAAGTTAAAAACACTCACAAAATAAAGATGAGATAAAAAGGGGAAAACATGAAACTGAAAGAGGGGAAGCGTTGCTTCTGTTTTCTCTTCTTTATCTGAAGACAGAAGAGTGAAGAGCAGCAGACGTTGCAAGGCCCAACGAAAGAATGCTGGTGTCCGGCATCGGCTTGAAGAACCGGTGTCCGGCGTTGGTGCGACTTGAAGAATGGTTCGATTCGAGTCTGGAGATTTCAATTGTTGAGAGGGGAGGAGACGCAGATGGGGGAGTGAAAGTTTGGACGTGATTTCTCCCTGATTCGTTTAGGTTATACAAAAAATAAAAAATCATTGGGCCAAATTGAGTGAGGCCCTCCGGTGTTGGGCTGGGCCTGGCAAAAAAAAGGGAGTGGGGTGGGGGCAAAAAATGAGGCCCCCTCCACTTTTGGGCCTGAGGCGCGGGCCTCATTTGCGAACATCCATTGTGAAGTCATCCAAACTTCAAATGCTCATTTTAGAGTTTGAACAATTGACAATGAGAGAAGATGAATGGATCAAGGATTTTTACGCTAAACTCAGTGACATCACTAACTCAACATATACTTTGGGCAAGAAGTATTCAGAGGGCAATAGTGAAGAAGATTCTTAGATCATTCGCAGTATGTTAGAAAAAATCCAGTTTCTAGGGGATGACCGGATTAAGGAGGCCATGAAGGTAGTTCCCTGAATACCAATTTCAGGAGCCTGTCAATTGTACTCCAACGCTACTAGTGGCACAGGATTCTGACCATCCTCCTAGTTAGACTGAAGCTGCTAATGCTTCAACACCTGTTACCTCGCGTAAGAGAGATGGTGAACTCCCAAGGCTGTTTCAAAAAAGTCCATAAAGACTGACAGAAGATTGGTTCTGCCTCTATGCTTCCAACTCTTTGACTCTAACTCTTAAACTCTAACTAACTATTTGGTTCACATTGATTTACACACTTATGGATGACTGTCATATACTTTATACTTTGTTGGTTGGTTGGATTTTCCCCCAACATTCCACGGTTGCTCTTTTAATTTCAAAAAAATGGGAGTAGGATAAGGAAATAATTTTTAATGGTAAAGTGATGATGGTGAAGTGGTGGTGAAAAATATGAAAACCTTGTTTGTTTAGCAGTTAGTTGAATTCACTAGTTTTATATTGTTACGTTTTTGCTTGTTAGTTGAATTAACTGATTCCATATTACTATGCTTGAAATTTTATCACCCATGTTTTTCTCTTCTTCCATAATGTGTTAGGGTGTTTGACCTACGGGAGTATGATTTGTGATCTAAGAAAAAGTAGTCTACGTGAATTGGTTGATCGCATTTATCACACACGCGACATTAAAAATTAAGAATTAGTTTTTGAAATTAAGCAAAGTGCGATTATTGGAAAATAAAATAAAATATGTGGGTCATATTTTTGCAAAGTGAATTTATTATCTTTCTTAATACACTTGTGATTTTTAATGGTTATACTTTGGAAAGTTAATTGTCAAAACCGTGATAAAAGGTTTGGGTGCATTTGGTTTGCCTTTTTCAAGCCGTTTTCAATTTTGCAAAATAATGAAAATGTGTTTGATCATGTATTTCTGAAAATGTATTTTCGAAAAAAATATAAATTTATAATATAAAACTAAAAACAATTTTTTGACATTTCGAGTATTTTCAATGAATATTTTGAAAACACTCAAAATATGGAAAATAAAAGTTTAAATAAAATTTCAAAAATTAAAAATTTTAGAAAAATATAAATATAAATTCTAACAAATTAAATTTAAAAAATATAAAAAATTTAAAAATCAAAAAATCAAATTCTAAAAAAATTAAATTCTAAAAAAATTAAATTAAACTTTTGAAAAAATAAAATTATAAAAGTTTCTAGAAAAATAAAAAATAAAATTAATTTTAGATTTTAATGATTATTTGCACAAAAATTTTAAAAAATATACTTAAATGAACATAGACATAAATATTTTAAGTCCACACCGTAAGTTTTTATTTTTATTTTCTATATTTTGAAATTAATTGATAATTTCTTATTTTAATTTTTGGTAATAAAAATATTATAAGATTCACCAACATTAAATTGTATATAACATTTGATAATATATTAACTTAAAATTGTTCAAATTTAATGAAATTTATGTCATAAAATAATTTTTCAAAATCTCAAACTAAACATATTTTCTAGTTTTCTATTTTGATAAATAATATTTCAAAATGACATGCCAAATACATTTTTTTAGAAATCTTAAAATAGACATTCAAAACGGAAAATAGAAAATGAACTCAAAATTCAAAACTAAAAATCGAAACACATACTAAACTTGTCCTTGGTTATTAGTAGCTAGTACATACGTTGTATTTTTTTAATCGCAAGTGTATGATATTGTAACAAGTAATATAGTGGATCAACGAGTCTGGATATCGTTCCTACGAGAACTACTATCTAATAATTGGTTAAATTATTTCCAACTTTAATTTGATCGAAAACAAATAATAAATATTATAATTGGTGTCTAAATTATTCTAACTAAACTAAATTAATTAAATGTATACAATTTATCGAATTTGAATTTTAAAAGTATGAATATGGATATTAGGACTTACAATTTTACCTATGGATCTACTTTAATTCTCAAATCAAGATTCTTGTGTCGAATTATTTTAAAGTATTTAACTTACACCTCTTGATTTCTCATTGAGTCTATTTAACTAATTCAATTTTTATATCTCTATAGGAATCAATTTTAGTTAAACAAAATATTAGTTTTAATAATTCATTTAATAACTGCAATAATCAGTATATGTATCTCTATACGTTATACTAAATTATCGAATTTAATATATGGTCTAAATCTAAAACTCACTTTTCGATTCGTAATAGATTCACAAAATCATTGAATAATTGGCCAAAGAACTTAAAGTATTAAATTCATGAATAAAACCAAAACGTATGCATTTAAAGAACTAGAATCTTGAATAAGAATCTTGAATAAAATAAATAAAAAGTCACACATAAATTACATGTTAGCCATAGCTATGAATTTAGCAACTCATAATAATGAAAGAAAAATAAAAAGTATAGAGTTCGTTACAGGGTTTTAAAATATTAATCATTAAAAGAATTGGATCTTGTACCAAGAATTTTTTTCAATATCAAAAGTCTAGCTTTTGCTGATGATTATGTGTTTTTCTTTCCCAAATTTTGTGGAACTCTCTCATAAGTGTCATAAACTTGTATTTACACTTCTCCCCACGTTTGTGTCGAATGTTGGGTTTTTATGGACTTCAAATGGGCCAAGAATGCGCCCTAGATACACCTATTCGGCGCCTCAGCGCAACAGAGTGGTGCCTCGATGTCGCAACTCGGCGCCACCTTTCGAGGGAAAATCTGCACTGTACATTCTTTAGTATTTTTATCATGACGTTCTCTCCAGATGTTCGATTGAGACGATTCAAGTTGGTTTGTAAAGATAACTCAAAGGGTTATAACTTTACTTGAAATAGGTTTTTTTCCAATTTGAATGTTTACAAGGTAAAAAATGGATTTCAATCTTGAGTTAAAAATCTGTAATATACTCGTGTGGTTAAAATTTGTGTCTATATTTTGATCATATTTCACTCATTTTTTACTTCTAATTGCATCCAATTGATCCTTAGCATTCTCGAATCTTCATTGCAACACAACTTTTGAGTATTTACACTTTAATCCCCAAACTTTGGATCTTGCCATTTTCCACCAATTTTCTTGCTTTCAATTTCAATTCCTTTCATTGAGTTTCACCAAATAAATAAAATATACAATAAATGAGGCTATAATTATTTTTAAAAAACTATTAAATGTATATATTTTTAGGTCCAAATAAATGTATAAAATACATTTGTCAATTTACTGACTTGATAATAAGTGTTTCGACCAAAATCTTTAGGCTGTAATTTTTAAAGTTTATGTATAATAGGATATGATTTCTTGTTATAACCTTACATCTAGGGTAAGAATAGATTCTTTACCAACGTAGATATTTCCAGATTTGTTTAAAAGGTGAATATAAGGTTAGAGTAGATTAATATTGTCTTTCCTTATTTGTTTAAAAATTATATACTAATTTTCTTTTCGTGTTTAAAGACTATTGTTTAGGTAAGAATTAAATCCTATATTTGATAATTGCTTTACTTATAAGTAAAGTAAGTAATCAAGATTACAATTTTCGTCCGGTGACCTAAGAAAGAGCAGTGCAGCCATCTTCAAGGCTCTTTAACAATGCATTCCTCCAAGGCTCTAGTCATGATGATGTTTACATGGAACCACCTCTTGTGTTTGTTGACAAACAAATCCCGCATGTTGTGTGCAAACTCAAATAGCAATTCATGGACTTCGACAAGCATACATGCATGGTTCCATGCATTGAGTAACTTTTTCCTTGACTACGGGTTCAAACACTCAATCTCTAATACATTTTATTCTTCTTGAATCAAGGAAAATTTATTCTCTTCTTCTTTAATCAGTTTGTTTACTCTCTGTCTAATATGTTCTCTCAAGGACCTTTGCTCGTTGAGTTACAGTTTTAGTGTTGAAACTATCAGAATAAGAATTGGGCTTTTCCTATCTCAACATAAATTCATTCATGAGTTTCTTAAAGAAAACTAAGATAATAAGTGAGGGAAGTATCCAACCCTCTCTACAACCTACACACTAAAGCTAATTTATTTTTTATTCAAACTACATTACATGGGATTTTATTAACAAGGGAAAAAAGAGAGATATAGTAGGGAAGGGAACACAGACCAAACATCCAGAAAAAGAAGAGTTAAAAATCATATTCGCAGAAGAAAAGTTCAATGAACATAATAGGTAAATCAATGAAACTCATGAGGTCGCATCCCTATTCTAATTGTCATGGATCAAGTCTTCATATATCTTATGTGGTCATAGTCTTGGTCATAATCATAAGAATAAGCATACTCGTTCTATCAACTTCAATATTAGCTGTGCAAATACCCAAACCCATACCATCCTTGTTGCTCTCAAAATTGTGTTCGAACCTTTCTGAAAAGGGAGGGAGACTCGAGACACTAGGCCTAGGAGATGGGGACTTTTGGGACCTACCTACCAGACTACATACAAAATCATCAATAGCAAACCGGAAGGTAGATTCTACCTTTATTCAATGAGATTTATCAACATTAGCTAAAGATCAGCCTCATCACTATCAATAGCGTCAATAATACCCTTGCCCAAAATTTTTGTCCTTAAATTGTCTGGTTGCTGTCTGAGAGAGAGCCACAATAGAATGATAGCCCAAGAATAGCTAATTAAGAGGGGGTGAATTGGTTTTTAAAACTTTTCGAAAAATTAACCTAAAATTAAGCACGTAATAAGTAGATAGATTAATTCAAATAATAAGTACGAATATGAAATCAATAAGTAAAGAGGAAAAGAGAATGCAAATGATATAATTATGGAGGTTCGATCCAACACAATGATCTACATCCTCCGTTACCAAGCTCTTCGGTACGAGCAAGACCAATTTCACTATGTTAATTGACTTGTGGTGCAATCCAATCATTTACAAAGCTTTTGGTGACTTACAAACAAGGAGTATCAATCCTTATACAACGTTGAGCTTTACGGAACATCAACACGACCCACAAGTTTAAAGAGAATTGAATTTACAATTTGAAACTTCTTTCTTAATAAATGATATGATGACAATTAAGTAACAAGAGAGAAATATGCTAACACTTTAATAAATACAATGAATGAAACTCAAGTATTAGGTATGAAAAACTTTGATGTGTAGAATGATTTTCAAGAGTTAATTTGATTAAACGTTTTTCAAGACTAAATGGTTTGATAATGAATAATATGAGAAATCAATACAATTTTGCTCAAAAGAATCTCACTAAAATGCTCTTGAATGTGTGTATTTGAATGTAAAGTGAAGTGATATTTATAACAATCAAAACGTCAAAAAGTTTTGTCCAACCAAACGACCCCTACCGGACTCTGCCACTGTACCGGACGACTAATCTAGCTGCTCAGCATCAGAAATTAGAACGGTAAAATTTTGACCTTTGGGCCACCGTACGTCCGCCAGACTCACCGACGTCAGTTAGAGCAGAAATCTTCGGTTTACTCTTTCCTTGATTATTTTTGCAAGTGTATATATTTGAGGAACATATTCACTTAACTTTTCAAAATAAGTATTATTGGTAAATAATTTAAAAGTTAAGTGAAAATTTTTTGTCATATCGAAAATAATTTTCTATGCAAACGTTTTTGTGAAAAGTTTATCTCGTGCATAAAAAATTGACTTACGAGCTTGTAGTAATTCATTGCTAAGAATTAAAACGTTTTACCTTTACATATGGATTCAAATCATCTAGCTCTAATATCTTTGATTGATTTGGCGTGAGTGCACGATTTGTTGCTCGATTTTGAATTTGGCATGAGTGCTTGAATTGTCTCCGATTGTTTTGACGCGAGTGCTCGATTTCCAAGCCTGATTGTGAATGCTCGATTTTCATCAGGTTCACAACATGTAATAATGAAGACTCGAATATAAATTTTAGATATAAGAATAATTTGTTTGTACATGTAATAATGAAGACTCGAATATAAATTTTAGATCTAAGAATAATTTGTGTGTTAGAATCAAACCTCGTAATCAACCATAGGTCAATATAGATGTCAATAGCGAAGGGTCGACACTGACAGCTGCAAGCTCTAGAGAAGATCCAATCCCTAAAGTATTAATAATAGGAAGAGCATGAATACTAGGAGGCTCAAGGGGAAGAGAGATAACTAGTGTGTGAGAGGGTATTTCAAGAAGAACCATTGAAGTAACAACACTGTCTAGTACATGCTTAGAAGAAGTCTTCGTAACTAGGATAACAGAAGGAGCTGTATCGAGAGGAACCACCGATGAAATTGGAACTGAGGAGCACACTTAAGCTAAACGATGGTGTTCACAATATCAACAAGTCATTAGTGATTTGCAATACTTTGCATTTACTATGCCCAATATTTCTTTTTGTGCTAACAAATTGTCATAGTTCATGCATCGTCCCTAGACAACTCAATTGTTTGACATCAAAACAGTCCTTCATTACCTCCAAAATACCTTATATTATGAGATTTTTCTTTGTAATTCATCATGACTTACATTACATCCTCCCATATGCTGATTGGGTAGGAGATGGTGACAATTCCAACTCTCTACAGTAGCCTATGTAGTTTTTGTTGGCGCAAATCCGATCAATTAGAATTCCAAAAAGCAAAATGTTATTGCTTCTCCTCAATAGAAGCTGAATACAAAGTTGTGGCCATTACGCTGCTGAAATAATTGGCCACGAAATTAACTTTCTGAGCTATAGTTCCATATTCCGAAAGTCCAAACTATTTATTGTGACAATATTTGTGCCACTTACCTTTGCGCTAATCCCATGTTTCATTCTCTAGTGAAAAACATTAAGCTTGATTACCATTTTGTTTATGAACAAGTTGAAAATGAATTCCTCTCCATATCACATGTGCACTTTACGAATCAACTTGCTAATTGGATTAACAAAACCATTGCCTCGATAACAAATACTCTGACGCCGTTGATCGTACGAAATCTCGCAAGTGCACGATATCTTGAACAAATAATATAATGATAAGTAAAATATCGTCCCACGGATAATATATACTTAATCTAGGGTCAATTAGTTCTAACTCTAATCGAATATCCAAATTTGATTATCACTTATTTACTAATTTATCTGCTTAAACTAATTATTCTAATGAGCAAATTATGAAGGTTTTTGTAAGATTACGTGAAATGATTAATAATATTTTGAATCTCCCTTATTAATCCATCATAATGCAATCCATACCATGACAATATGTATACATTCTCTTGATCAATGTTACTAAGTAATTTAATAATCTCCCTCGAGTAGAATTAAATCTACCATCTCATGTGACATTCCTATATCTCTATGAAAAATATAAACATGAAAGCATGTATTAAAATCTTGCGATGCATAGAGATATATCTCTGTATGACTTTAAAACAATTGTTATAACATCATGTCCATCATATCGTCTCTCTCAATAATAAAATTCACATCAATCCAATTATTGATCAAGTAATTGGAAAGCATTGAATACTAAAACAAACATCGAAGAAATTACACATATTAAGCATCAAAATATTGAAATCATATTAAAATTTTATAATAAGAGTCCATTTATGTCTTAGTAAATGAAAACTTGTCTAGCATTTCAAATTCACAAAAAATCATGATTGATTTATAGCATCACCCGAATTTTTTATTAATGAAGAAGAAGATAATTTTTGAATCTTTTCAACGGTTTTCTTAATTAATTTTCAACTGCGACTTATCTTCGTCTAAAAATCAAGGTTGAATCGTCAATTGATTTAAATATTGTATTTGTCTCTTGATTTGCCCAAAAAAAGGTGACTTGCCTTTCTTTTATTGTAAAAAAATATGACATGAAAGGTATGAGAGGTCTCATGCAATATTGGAGAAAATTCTAAATAAGACAAAATTTAAGTCTTAATTCGCACCCTAGAAGTTGTAGAATTCAGAGTTTGAGTCAAAAAAGGACATTGTCATTGCTGGACAGGTGCTCGATTAGGGATGGCAACGGGGCGGGACAGGGACGGGGATACCTCCCCCGCCCCCACCCCGCTAAGCAATTCCCCATCCCGTCCCCACCCCGTTCCCCTTTTAAGGCGGGGCGGGGGTCATTCCTCGTTTACTTCCCTGATTAAATTTTTTTTTTTGATAATTTATTTTTATTGTCCTCATTCATTAGACTTAAACAAATATTGAATTATAAAAAAAAAACAAAAACATAAAAAATTAAAAATTAAAAGGGGCGGGGGCGAGGGCGGGGCGGGGGGCCCGTTACCCGTCCCCACCCCAAACCCGCCCTGGGGAGAAATTCCCCGCCCCGTCCCCGCTCCGAATACTCGATTAAGCGGGTTTCCCCACCCCGTTCGGGGCGGGGCCCCGCGGGTTTTTGGGATTTTTTACCATCCCTATGCTCGATGGCCCTTTTGGAGGTCATCGAGAGCTCAAGTTCTGAAAAATGTGCTCAGGTGCCCTATGGTTGGTCATCGAGCGCACAATTTCAAATATATTCATTTTGGTCCCTATTTATATATTTTGTGCATCCTAAGTCCTTTTTCCACGAAGCTTTCATCATATGACTTTTAATTACATCCAATTGATCCCTTATAATCTTCAATCAACATTTCATGGTCCGAATCAACTTTAAAATATTTCCATTTTGGTCCCTAAACTTTAGAAACCCTCCTATTTTGTCAGTTTTCATTTATTTCTTCCAATTTCAAGTTGTCTTACCTAATAAACAAATATACAAGATATTAAGTCATAATTCATCGAAAGTGCTCCAAAATGTCTGTATTTAAAGGTCTAGACAACCATCACAACATAGGTCTTCGTAATGGAACACCTACCTGAGGGAGGGTAATGAGGCAAACCAAAATTAACTAATTTCTAACTCAACCAACACTTGGTGAATATTCTCGATACCTAACTTTCTTTGTGTAAAGATTCATTAAGGATATCAGTGCTATAATACATTTCTAAATATATCATTGTATAGCTACTATAATTTTTGTGTACAACACTATTTAAATTTGTAAAAATCAGTGTAATAAACAACTAGCTATTTTGCACCATTCTTGTCTTGGTTTGTTAATACATCAAATTCGTTTCATCAAAAGAGATTTTATACATTGACATTTTTATTCACAAGGGTTGGTGAGACCTGAACTTAAATGGTTAGTCTGTGACGGATGAAATGAGGCAACATGTTTTACCAAATAAAATTTCCCGGCTCATGCATACAACAAACCAACGGCTCAAAAATTTAGATACACTTATCAATTCAAACTTCCTAGCCATATTCACAAGGCAAATACATATGTTCAATGTGAAGTACTTAGCTCCATTTCACAATGATAGTTTGTTGCGAATGCTTTGAATCGCAAGTGTACGATATCGTGAACAAGTAATAAAGTAAACCCAAGAGTTCGAATTATCGTTCCCACATAGACTCTATCTAATCATTGGTTCAATTATTCCTAGCTTAATTCAATTTAAAACAATTAACCGTGATTCTTTTTTTTCCATTTTATTTTGAATATACTAAAACAATTAACACTTGCATACATGAATTTTTTATATGATGGTTTAGGTGTTTCGATTCACTAGTTCACTATAACTATCTTATTAATCTCAATGAATAATTTTTGTAACAATTAATTACTCGTACTCGATCGAATTCTTCTGAAGTAACTGATTTACATTATTCGAGTTCAAACCAATCATACCCAATTAAATTAACCTACCATATCTCTAAGTGAATTTGAATAAGTTTTTTAATCAATAATATTCAATCACAAAGAATTCAATTAATGATTGTGACAACCATAAAAGTGTATCTCTACTATTTTATCCAAATTGAAGGTTTTTAACGTTGTATAAATAAATAAATCACCTCCCAGCTTAATTATCGCTCACAAATCAATGAATTAATGATCAAACAATTTAAAACATTAAGAATAAGTAAAAACAATTTACAAGCATCAATTGAAAATCAAAATTTTAAAATTAAAATTAAGTT
This sequence comes from Fraxinus cuspidata, assembly GCA_903798385.1. Classification (NCBI taxonomy): domain Eukaryota; kingdom Viridiplantae; phylum Streptophyta; class Magnoliopsida; order Lamiales; family Oleaceae; genus Fraxinus; species Fraxinus cuspidata. The sequence goes on from CAIGRP010120984.1 coordinate 11,061, forward strand.
TCAAACTAGGTTATAATAGTTTGTCCTAACTAATTATTTAATTACACATTATGGGAGAATAAAAATACAAGATAGAACTAAATTACATTACGGAGTTTTAGAAACAAATGGGGAAAAGTATAAAGATCTAGCACCAAGAATATGCCTTCTTCTTGTAACGAACTTGAAACGCATGCTTCTTGATTGATTTCTTTCCTTTTGGGCTCTTTTTTTCTTCTAATTTCTATGAACTTTGTATCTGAGGAGACTCTTCCATTTTTTCCCTCAATAATGATATTAATATGCACCGGTCACTGAACTCTCATTTTTGTGTGATTGGGTCTCTGAATCAAATAAATTGTTCAGCCCACTTTATTTTTATTCTCAATTCAGCCCTTTAGCTTCTAAACTTCGCACTTTAGTCCCAAACTTCCATAATCCGTCCAATCTACACTTCAAATTTTATGCTGTAACTTCCAACATCTTCAAGATTGGTCCATGGAATAATTTTTTAAAATTGTTTATCTCAAGTTCTGAAAAAACCAAAATCCGATTCATCAATTGACGAATCCATGCCGCATAACCTTGCAAAGGGGAGCAATTTAGTCCAACTCCAAGCTTTTCAATTGTTGAATTTAAATAAAAAAATTTGTTAATTTCTTTTGAATGCTCTATTAATTCTTTTAATTAATCATGTGCACTCTGATTAATTTTCGATTGTTTCGAATCAACTTCAATTAAGCTTCAAAAAGCCATTTTTCTTGTCAATTGCCTCCAAGTCGGGATTTTTCCTACAATTAACATTATTTACACAAAATTAAGTAAATACTATTCACCTAATTTAATAATAAATAATAAAAATAGAAGTCCAAATAAATGCATAACCCATAATTCTGACGTGAGATTTGAGGGTTAATTTTCTCCGCCTCCGGAGAATGATGCTAATGGAAAGATGACTTAAGATTTCTTAGTTAAACGTGCACTTAATTTTTTTCATTAGTTGCTAATTAATTTACTTATGGGCATTGTGCGCATGGTCTCAAGACTTCAATTACCGATAAAACAATCACTTGCCCCTCACGTTATTAAATAAACAGATAGTAAATACAAATTTTTGACATAATATATTTTCCCTCATTCCCGGTATAAAATACTTGGACGTAATCATCATCATTAAGGATCGAATGTGCTAATAAATAAAAGATTGATGATACGAATGCCAAAAAAAATGTGAGGACAAAGCGATACAATTAGTGAAGATTAAAGACCTTAGCGCAATAAAAAAGTCGTGCAAAAAAAATTATGATGTCAATATAAGCACTTTTTTTTTTTTTTTTTTAAATCTTAAAACGAGGTTTTGCAACCAAAAACATTAGATTGCCCTAGAGATAGATCGATGGGGAAAAACCGAAAAAGTCTATTATTGTGGCGCATCATTTCTAAGTTCGTGCTCGAGTATCTTTTACTTTTGGATGAAGTTGAATAAGCACAGCTCCATTAAACTTCAACGAAAGCGGTTGCTAATAATAGTAGCTTATATCCGTCCTTGGTAAATTTTTAAATAAACCTGTTTTGACTGTCGTGTATTTTTTTAAAACAAATACCTTTATATGCCATCTATGGTTTGTCTCAAATTTAGAGAAGGCTCTCTACCCAGCAAGAATAGATAAATAGTAGGTTTGAGAGTTCCTTTCAACTTGTTCAATTCGACATTCTTTTCTTTGAATCATTCATTGTGATTCTTTGTCGCCTTGCTCCATACTATGCATTACATCAGAAATCTTTTCAAAAAATTATTATTTAAATTTTGTCTTCAACTTATTAAGTTATTTGTGAATATGAGTAATAAAAAATGTACATTTCATATAGTTTTAATAATGTCCCAGTCTTTACCAGACAAACCAACATGGGGCAGCCTATATCATTGCCATCGCTCGTGGTTGTTGAAGGTTTGATGTTTTATATGTTTTCAGGCACTCTTAAGTGTATACTCAGCACAAAAACACAAGCACATGGCCCGCCTACATTATACCAGTTTCTTTTGGTAAATGAAAAATAAATCTTAACCAAAATGAATAAAGTAAACCACACGCCAAAACTAGACGATTTCTTTGAAAATTTATAAAGACATTGGATGATTGATAGGATAAGTGTGAGAAGTCGATCGAGCGACTGTGAATAATTTCTTTGGGAGGATGGACATCTCCTTAAGAAATCTTCTACACCTTCAACTGCTTTCTCAACAAATTCGCAAGAATTTATGTCAAACTCCCTACCGGATCCAACTTTAAAAGGCATAAGCTTTCTCTTAGGGCATTAGATTCTTAAATTAAGAAAAGGAAAAATAAAGAGCAATATTATGCAAGTAACTCAAAAACAATAGAAATAATGGATTGGTGAAGAGAAAAATAAAAGAATTAATTGAATTCAAAATTATTAAAGGCATGTTTTTAGAGATTTTGAGGACCCATTTGATTGGGCCAACAAAGAAAAGAATCTTGAAAATTTGTCTCCCAAAGGGCCTTAAAAAGTGCTTTCCTTAAAGTCTTTAAAAGGCTCCGAAATTGAAGATTTTTTTTTTTAAATAAAGTGAGTTGGACATTGAAAACATTTTAAACACGTTTAGTATTCATAATTGGACCGACCTTATAATGCTCAGTTGATGTAGTAATTAAATCTGAAATCAAGGAAGAACATTGAAAGTCAATTGAAACAAGTAACTACTTGTGAGCTTGCATTGATAAAAGGGAAACAAAAGAGGAAATTAAATTAAAGTGTTGTCAAATATGTCTAAGGTAACTAAGAAATTGACAAACGATGAGATATTTTTTGAAACAGACTTAATTACGATATTTTTTTTGTCAATATGCAATTGTTATGTATTAATTATGCACACACAATCATCTAAATGTGAAAGGATGATCTTGAATTTATAATCCATTGAAAAGAAACTTCACGTCCTAACAAATTATATCAAACTCATGCCTCAAACTATGACTAATCCATTGAATACATAAGTTAAATCCCTCAAAGCCTGCGGAAGATTTGAATGAAGACGGAGGCCCTAGTTAAAGCGTGTTTATGAATAGTTATGGAATTTCTTGTATGTCCACAAAATGTGGCTCACACTTTGTTTGACTTTCAAGATTGCATAAATTGGGGCTCCCCTAATTATGGCATCTTATAAGCCACATTTTGTGGGCTTATAAGAAACTCCATAGCTACTCCCAATACATACTCTTAATCGTGATAGCAAGTGATCCGGTCATATGGTCAAAGTGAATTCTTGAAGCGGTGGAGTCTCTATGACAGCACGTGCAAGGTACGGTGGATATGATGCACACTTTGATAAAGTGTGCGATCTTCTTAGTTGAAAGGAAATATTCAAAAAATGTAATCACTTGAGAAGGGTCGTGTTGATCATATTTATGTGATATTTCATTTGAGAGTGGATTGCAAAGCATGGCTTAATGTCGCGATGGAACCTATTTTAATTTTTTTTGAAATAATTATCTGAGAAATGAAAAATTAAGGTGTGTTTGACCCACATTATTTTGAAAGAATGTATTCTGAAATAGTAGATTGATGGAGAATGTGTAGTTAAAAAATAAGGAAAATTTATTGATGTGATCGAAAATATTATTTTATTGAAGAATGTGTGGTTGAAAATAAGTAGAAAAATGAGAAGAATTTTAATGTGTACTAAACAAGGGCTAAAAAAGAAAAGTCAGCTCAAAGGTCTGTCCAACTATGTCACGCATAGTGTTTTTGGTTGCATGGACCTCGAACAAACCTGACTAACCTAGCTCAACATGTTATACTGGATGCAAGGGCCGCCCTCGCCCAATAACCTATGCCATTGCCTTAGGCTTCAATTCTTGAGGGGCCTCAAAATATTAAAAGCCCAAAAATTCAACAAAAAAATTCGTTTTTTTTTTGAATTGAATCCTTTATTCCATTTAAAAAAATGACTAAATAACATGATGAGCTAAATAAGAGACATAAAACACTTGGATACTTACATACTTAATGAGTTTAATTTAAAAAAAAAAAAACTCCCATAGTTTTTGAGTAAGCTTATATTTTTTTTTTAAAAAAAAATTAAAAATTAATTTTTATGAAAGTTAAAAATAAGTTATTTATTATAAAATGACTCATTTAATTTTTCAAAAATAATATAAAAAAATCAATTTGAATAAAACATGAATGGTACTACAGAGATCAATGCGCTTATAGAAAATTATATTTAAAAATTTCGTAATAATTTGTCGTCTAGGGTCTCGAATATCTTAGAGCTGGCCTTGCTAGGTGCTATAATATATACATGTCAAAGGAGCACTAGGGGGTTTTGATGCTCATTCATCCCCGTCATATGACTAAAGGCAATTCTTTAACCCTAATCTACTTCTCCAATAGTTTATACAAATACTTGTAGAAAATTATAGGACTGAGCATATAAAAGTACATACACACACAGTGGAAGACAGGCAAAAGTGAAGGGCTATAGTGAAAGAAAACCACACGTGTTTTTTTTTTTTCATCGTCCCTACATGCGCTGCCAGGTTTGTCACTGTCTGTCTCTCTCTCTTAAAAGAGAGAGAGAGAGCCCTTTTTTCAAGTGTGTATAAGTATACATGTCCTGGTGGCCTCCAATTGCAATTACAAGATCACCTGAGAAATCTCCTAAACCTCATATCCCTCTCTCTTTTTTTTTTTTCCAGATTTGTAGGGATCTTTATATCGTTTTCTCTTTCCCTGACTCTCTTGAAGACATTGACTCATCAATCTATCCCCAAAATACAGCTTCTTTTCTGCTTCTCTTTTTCACTTTCTATTACCTTCTTCTCCATCCTCTCTCTCTATCTCTCTCTCTCTCTTTCTCAGGGGTGGGATTGGGAGTTGTGGGGGTGGGTTGGGGATGGATTTTCCATCTCTCTCTCTCTCTCTAACTTTTCTTTCTTGGGATTTCAATTTTTTTCGTGTGTTTTTCACTGAGTATTCCCCTTTAGACGAAAGGAAGTTACAGGCGTTGATCTGTCTGACTATTTAAAATCAGTAAGTTGAGTATGTATCCTCTTCTTTTGAAAAGGTTGAACCCCAACCTTGAGGGCCCCCCACCGACCCTGCTCTGGACCATCGTGGAGGAGGTAAATCGCAGGATGTGCCTCCCAGGAGCCAGGGTGGAGAGCTTATGGATAGGCCTGGGCTATTAACCCTATGGTAACTCCCGCTTGCAACAAAGCCAATTCCACCTTGCGGGGAATCGAACTCTGCACAACCTTCTTCTCCATCCTCTCTCTCTCTCTCTCTCTCTCTCAGGGGTGGGATTGGGAGTTGTGGGGGTGGGTTGGGGATGGATTTTCCATTATACTTCATTCATCTCTCTCTCTAACTTTTCTGTCTTGGGATTTCAATTTTTTTCGTGTGTTTTTCACTGAGTATTCCCCTTTAGACGAAAGGAAGTTACAGGCGTTGATCTGTCTGACTATTTAAAATCAGTAAGTTGAGTATGTATCCTCTTCT
>CAIGRP010121000.1:0-12040 GCA_903798385.1 Fraxinus cuspidata
TATGTGCATTCGAACTTGTGGGGTCTCGCTAGTAGTTCCACCTCGGGTGGAAATAGATATTTCTTGTCTATCATTAATGATTACACAAGAAAATTGTAGGTTTATCTTTTAAATGATAAGTCTGATACTTTTAATAATTGGAAAAGACAAGTTGAGAACCAAACTGGCAAGATAATGACGTTTTTGAAAACTAATAATGTTCTAAAGTTTTGTAACACTGAATTGGACAATTTGTGCAAAGAAAATGGAATAACTAGGCATAAGACTGTTCCTTACACTCTTCAACAAAATAGGGCAGTTGAAAGGATGAATAGAACCATACTTGATAAAGTGTTTTGCATGATGTTAAATTCTGGTGTCCCAAAGTCTTTTAGGGAAGAAGTTGTTATGATTGCTTATTATTTGATTAATTTGACTCCATTTGCTGTATTGAATGGTGATACTCCTCATGAAAAATGGTCTGGTACACTAAATGATTATTCTATGTTTAAAACTTTTGGTTGTGCTGCATTTTCTCATCAAATTGAGGGAAAGCTTGAACATAAAACTAAAAAATATGTTTTTTTAGGTTACCCTAAGGGTGTCAATGGTTACAGGTTGTGGGATAGAAGCCAAAAATGAGTTTAAATCATTGCGAGTAGAGATGTTACATTCAATGAGAGCGAAATGCATGCCTTAAAATTGAATCTGAACATGTGAGTGAAGAAGAACAAGATGGAGAGAGAGATCAGTAGAAGGTGGAGATAGGAAAACTTAGCACGACTGTCCCACTACCTCTAGTGAGGTGGAGACTCTAGTTCAGCTACCTGAGGTTGATAATAGAAAGGAATTAGTGTTAGAAGAGCATCTTGAGGAAGAGAATCCCTTAGCAAATTATAACTTAGCTAAAGATAGAGAGAGAAGACGGTCAAGAGGACTTAGAAGATTTGAATACGAGTCCGAGTTAGCTTTTGCTCGTGTTAGCTATAAGGAGCTAGCTGATAGAGAGCCAAAAACATTTGAGGAGGTAATAAAAAGTGAACAGTTTGAAGAGTGGTTTAAGGTAATGAAAGATGAAATGAGTTCCTTAAAATGAATCAAACTGGGGAACTGGTACCTAGACCTAATAATAAATCTACAGTTCATTGTAAGTGGGTCTTTAAGGTTAAGGAAATTACTAGCACTCTGAACCCTTAAGATTTAAGATTAGGTTAGTGGCCAAGGGATGCACGCAGAATGAGAGGGTTGATTATAATGAGATTTTTTTTCACACATTTTTAAGTACACCACTATTACGATCATACTTGCATTGGTTGCATATTTTGACTTGGAACTTGAACAACTTGACATAAAAATTGTTTTTTTACATGGTGAACTTGATCAGTAAATCTTTATGAATCAACCAAAAGGTTTTAGAGATATTGTATGCTTCTTGAAAAGATCTTTTTATGGTCTAAAGCAATCATCTAAACAGTGGTATAAAATATTTGATTCTTTTGTACTCACCATAGGGCTTCAACGGAGTAAGTTTGATCGTTGCCTATATTTCCAACATGATGATTTTAATAAAGACTGTGTTTTTATTGCTATAAATGGATGATATGCTCTTAGTTGGTTCATCACTTAAGTGAATAAGTAAGATAAAAACAAAATCGAATGGTGAATTTGACAAAAAATATCTAGGTAAATCTAAAAGAATCCTAGGTATAGAAATTGAAAAAGATGCGTCAAATTCTGCTTTATTTTTGCATCAATCCTCTTTTGTTTCAAATGTGTTGAGAAAATTCGACATGCATGATTGTAAACTTATTATATTACCTTTTGCTAATCATTTTGTATTATCTAAAGATCACTCTCTTTGTAATGAAAAAGAATTAGAATACATGAGTAGCATTCCATACTCTAATGTGATTAGATCTATTATGTATTTGATGGTATGTACTAGACCAAATTTAGCTTTTGCTATTAGTACTCTTAGTAGATACATGTCTAATCCGAGTCCTTAGCATTGGGAAGCCTTAAAATAGATGTTAAGCTATTTAAAGGGGACTAGTGATTTAGTCTAAAGTTTGGTGTTAGTAAAAAAAGCGTGAAGTTGAAAGATTTTGTATGCGGGGGGTAGAAATAATAGAAAATTATCCTCATCTTATGTATTTACTTTGTCTAAGTCTTGTGTTAGTTGGGAATCACAATTACAACACATAGTTACAATGTCCACGACAGAATCTGAATATATTGCCACCATTGAAGCAATTAAAGAGGCTTTGTGGCTTAGAAGTCTGCTTCATGAACTTTGTGTTTTAAATTACTATATGGTAATATATTCTAACAATCAATCTTCTATACATAAATGCAAAAATCTTGTTTTTTACGAATGCACCAAATACATTGATGTGAGATTACATTTTATTAGAGATATTGTATCAAAAAAAGTAGTAAGAATTGAAAAAGTCCATACACAATATAATCTCTCATATATGGGCACTAAGGTACTGCCAGTTGTGAAGTTTAGAAGTTGCAAAGATCTTCTAAATATCGGTGAAGGTAAATAATTTTCAATTTTATCGATTCTCCTCTTTTTAATTATTACTAATGGGTGATAATGTATTCTTTGCATGTCATTTAATATCAAGGTGGAGGTTTGTTGGGCAAATTGTTGCAAAACGACCTTTCGGGTTATGATGTTAAATCATTAGTTATTCAGTCGGCATCGACCAAATAATTGAAGTGAAATATCGACACCTCAAATGGAATGACCTGAGCCTATAACTATTTTGGGCTATTGAAAGTAGCCTAATTTAATTAGAGCAGCTCATGGCCTGACCATTCACTCATTGGATAGCTTTTGGTATTTAGGCCACTTAATGGTTATCTATTGTTTTCCTTTTGGGCCTAATCCATTACCTAACCTAAAAGCCTAATATATTGCTATATATTGGTAGCCCCTTTTGTATTGTGTGATAGACATTATTGACCTAGCCCCCTTTTGAGAGAAAAATCGACCGGTCCTTCTCAGCTTTTTTCTTCCTATTGCAGTGTTCTTCTCCCTGTTTTTCTTAGCCTTTGTGACTACTGTGTGGCTATAATAACCACTCATTTTGTATCCTTTGTGGGCAATACAAAAGCAATCGGAGTTGGGTGAAGATTGTAGGATGTTGAGTTGTGATTTGGTGGTGTCGATTTGGATGGTTTCTTGATTAACTGAGCCCGGAAAGCCTTGGGTGGTCATTCTTCCGCTTAAAACATCTTTCAGTTAATTCAATGTCCAACAAGATCTTTGCTTTCATCAGCATAACCACAAACAATAAAGACAGAATCACAAACAAGCTAATTCAGTACTAGAAAATGATGCAATAGAAACGAAATTTTAGCGATGAACGTCTTCCATTGCTATTACCAAAGGATTAATAACAAATTAGCAACAAATTATTTTTTTTATAATTTTTAAAATTTGTATATTGAATTACCTACAGAATTACCAACTAAAGTATTTCGTTGGTACAATTTCGTTGCTAATCCATTTGTAAACAACAAAAAATAAGTTAAATACTTTACCAATGGAATTTTCAAACTAACGATTCCGTTGGAAACTATATAAAACAATAAAAATAATTACCAAGGAAAACTATTTGTCGGTAACCTTTCGAAATATTAAAAAATAATAAATAATTACCAACGGAAAAAATCCGTAGGATAAAAAAATTAAATACTTAATAAAAAAAATTCCAACTGAAAAAATTGTAGGTAATTTTAGCAAATATTCGTAGGTAAATGGAGAGCACAAACATGGGCTCTTTTCATTTTCACTCTTAAAAATTCACTTCCCGCCTAATATTTCATTTGGTTTCACTAAAATTGGCAACTTAGGGGCATTTTGGTAAAATAGTTGAATTAGAGGCCACGTGGCATCTCCAACTGGTTCAAAGAAATTCACACAGATTGTGCTAATTCAAATAGAATGAGAGCATTGGATTTGATATGTGGCTGTGATCTTATTCATGATTTTTCAATATGGTCTTTTGACCTTTGGGCTCTGGTTCATTCTTCAATTTTCAGTCTCTGGCTTTTTCAATCTCTCTCTCTCTCTCTAAAAGTCAATCGATTTTTCGTAACTTAGAAAAAGCTGTAAAACTTGACAACTCTTGTATTATAGGCTCGTTATTGGTCTGTTTTTGTGACTGGTTCGCACTGGTTTTACCGTGCGTGATTTAGCATGTTTTTCCTTTACTATTTTACCTTTTGTAGTCCATTTAGAATTATTTTTTTGGGGTTTTCTTTTTAAAATTTGGGTTGAAGTTTTGTCACAATTCAAGTGGGTTTTGTGGAAAAATGTTCTCTCTTTTTTAGAGTTTTTTCTTTAGCATCAATTGGTTCACTTTTAGACGTGTTTGTTTGATGGTATTCCACTTGTCATTTTACCTAATTTTGGATAGTTCTGGCTAGGAAAGCTAAAAAACTATCGATGATGATAATGCAGTTCAAGCACTTGAAACACTGGGAAGAAGAAAACTTCAGAACTGAGGTTACGGGGATGGTGATTTGGGTGGAGAAATCCCTGAAGAGGCGGAAATTGGAGGTGATTTAGAACTTAAATGGGTCTATATTGACATGTCCATCTATAATCTTGTTTCTCTTGAAATTTAATTAATTTTGAGTGTCTGTAGACTTTAACGTATTAACTTCCCAAGAAAAGAATAATTAAAATAAAAATAAGATATATATTCATTCAAATTAGTGACGAAAATAGAGACGGAACTCTATTGCTTATCATCGACGCAAATAATCTGCAGGTAGTTACGGTGAAATAATTGTCACTAATGTCGTTGCTAATTAGCTATAGAAATATTTGTAGGTAATTTGTGATGGAATATTTCATCGCTAATTTACCGACGGTCAAAAATCTGTCGGTAAATTAGCAGTGGGGCTATTACCAATGGAGTTACCGACATAAGTATTCCGTTGTTAAAAGCCCTTAGCAATGGAAATCAGGGTTGCAACGACGGAAATTTCTGTCTCTGATGCCAAGTATTTTTTTTTTTTTTTTTAAGTGATTGCATAGTAAGAATCTATTAATTTAATGGGTTTGCTAACATAAATTGTTTTTGCAGAAAGTAAATCATCGACCTGTATTTAAACAGAGTACTGGCATTAGGACATTATAAGTAGTTACTAAAATTTAGGACGAAAGTCGTTAATTATCTGGGTAATCCAATAACGTGTTTGTTGATTAATAGTAACAAAAGTACAGAATGAAACAGCAGCTACTTAACTTCATGTTCTTCTTGTTGATGTTTGGGATGGAAACTTGTGCCAAACCGTTCAAAAAACAGTAAATCAAAGAAGAAAAGTTAAAAATGCCTCGCAGTTTTTGGCGTGGCGGGCAAAGCCATTCCAAAGTAGGTGTGGTCGATGCAGCACGATACACTTTACACTTCAACAAAGGAAACATACTTCATTGTGGCCGATCGAGCCATCCTATATAGGTCGGGTTGATGCAGCACGATAAACTTACAAATCTTTAAAGAATTAAACAAACTCTTATCTCTAATTGGGACATATTCATTATTTAATGGACAAGTTGACAACCTTCATTCTGTGTAGGAAGCACCCGAAGATGTTCTTGCACAGTTGCATGCATGATCATATATAACACATTATGCCCATAATAATTTGGACAAGATCAATGCATGCAGTTATTGGTGGATAGACACTTCCGTGTACTAGTTAAAGCGTTACATATGTATGGTGAAGATCATATTCACTCTAGTACCGTAGTAGGTAAAATTGAAAGGGAAAGAGACATCGCTTTGGGCTTTGTTGATTTACTGCGTGATGATTTTATTGAAAAAGATCGACGTCGCGGTATTTATTTCACCAGGCTGACAATCAGCAGAAAATGCCAAGCAAGGCTGTGGTGTGAAGAGTGAGGCTAATCCGTACCCTAATCTATCTAAAATGTTGTAACTATNCAGGCTGACAATCAGCAGAAAATGCCAAGCAAGGCTGTGGTGTGAAGAGTGAGGCTAATCCGTACCCTAATCTATCTAAAATGTTGTAACTATCTGAAGGTCTTCAACGGAGTACCCAATAGAAGTCCGTTGATATTTGATGATCACATTGTTGATTTTATCAGTGGTAAAATGGTGTTACACTTAATTTTAATGAAAAATAAAGAAAAAAATACTATAGTAAATATGTTTATTATTAAAAACTAGAAGTATACTTTCTGCCACAGTATTAAAGATATCATTTGAGAGGGACTCTTTTGAATTCTCTAATTTATTTGTTTATAAAAAAAAAAGGATAAAACTACTTGTACACACAAAGTGTACACTTTGATTAACATCACTCTATGTGTCAAAAATCTGGCATTTGACTAGAAAAGGTGTTGCCAAAATTAATGTAACAAAATATGTCAACTCACATAAGTGTAAACCAATGTGTTTAACTTTTATGTACGTGCAGCATGGTTCATAAGAAAATGATTAAAGAACCACTTTGCAAAGCTAAAAAAATGTACAGAGGACAAATATTTTTCATTCATGATTACATTCACGCTAAAACTAAGCAACATATAATATTACCTTGCAAAAGTTAGTAATACAGCAACCAAAATGTCTATAGCAAATTAGTATAGAGTGGCAAGGACTATAATTTCTTGACATGTAGTGGATATTTCTTACACAGTGCAAGAGAGCTGATCTTGAGCAAGTGAAGGTAGGTGTCATTGCACCAAATAAGCTCCTTGTAGATTTTATTTCTGCAAGTTTTGTTTTCTTGCACTACACGTTTTCTACAAAACTGTCTCATCCTCAATAAATTTGTGATAAGCTACATGTATCATTTTTTAACGCTCCGTATAGATAAGGATTAATGTCATAAAGTGCGACAAAATTTTACACATTCTTTATCAGGGCAATTATATGAAATAGAAGTGGAGTTCACATGATCACAGATTATGAGCGAAAGAAACTATTATACCTTCACTTTTAAATAAAATAAATGAAATTAATTCAATTTCCTCCTCACTCCAACTTCCATAGAATTTATTTGAAAATTCAATTTCCTCCCTCACTCCAACTCCCATAAACTCGTCCCCACCTTGTTCCATTCACTGTCCATCAGTCCATCTTCATATCTAGACCTGTGTTTGAATTGGGGCACGAGACTATGAGAGGGGTTGGAGTTTTAATTCCCGCCCCAAATCTCGAAAATCCCTAGGTAGGATAGGGGATCAGAAGGGCCACCCCAGCCCTGTTGACGTCCCTAGGCAACGAGACTGGAGGTTTAGGGAAGAAGAAAAATTATATTTTTTTTATTTCAAAAAAATTAGTGCATTTCTCAATCAGTACTTTAGTCATGTGTATATTCTGGTTATAGATCATTAATATACAAAACGCCCAAGTTTGAAGTCAACAAGAGCCACATAATTTGCATTTAAACATGGTCCTAAGAAACTCTGCGAAAATATTTGTAAAATTTTAAATTTAGTTAATGTATCAGTGAATACATAAAAAATGTTTCAGACTCTACTCAATCCTAGCTAACAATGGGCACTATATAACGTTTGCCGCTGCACCAAAGACCAGCCTAGTATTACAGAGATTAGCATATTCCAGTGTAAATGTCTTGTCCTAAACATTTACATCTCTTCTAGGTTTTTGGTATTACAACCCCATTTTCACAGCGTGCGCTGGGGGCAGACACTTTTTGAATGTCGCTCATTATTGGCAGCAACTACTACTGCTATACTACCTATTGAAGATGTCCTGGCTGGTTAAACACCAACTTTCCAACACCATTGCTAATTGGTTGTTTGTGGACTCCTCGTATCAGTTCTCACATTTTTTGTTCCATTGCTGGTTAGCTCATTTTGCTGAAGCGATTCTGTTTGTGACAAGGAAGAATACTTTGTTTCTGCACATGCAACAAATGAGTCAGTATTTTGCAAATGACCAATGTAAAGAGTATATTTATAGGACAAAATGCAGAATGAAGAGGAAACATAAACTAGCCTTTTATTTCTCCTAAAGTGATGAGCCTGTTAAGACAATCACGGAATTTTGTCAAAACAATTCTTTCTTGCTCTGCATAGGTTTCAGTCAGGTCTTGCCTATTCAGTAACTGGGTAGTCACACTATTATGGCCTGATAGCCCATTAGGGGAGACAGCAGGAGTAAATATTGTATCTTGTTCATCACACATCAAAGCTAATGTACTGGGAGACATCGGCCTTCCTTGTGAGTCATCAGCTCCATTGGAAGTAGACTCCTCAGAGTATTTCGTCTCAGCCTGGTTGCCACTTGAGAGATCATCAATCAAAGGTTTCTCGGCTCTTGCATTCTTTGGGGATTGACATTGATCTTGCATTGATGAAGCCGGCAAGGTTTCTCTAGGCTTCTCTGCCCGGTTTTCTGCAGTTTTTCTTTCCTCTGGAAGAATATTATTTAGAGCATTTTCATGTACTGAAAGGGCAACATTTAATCATATCCATCGACAAGCAATAAGTAATTAAATGTACTTCATCAGCATTTTTTGAAATGCCATGAAGGATTACTCTTATGTTGTGGAATAAAACACATTGTCTTGAAATATAATTTAGTAGAGACGCACTTCGGTATTGAAAGGTGGTTTCTAATATATTATCTGAGATCCAACTTGCTCAAAACTATCGAAGGAACTTTAACACTACATGAACCAAGCTTTGCTAGATATTTTAAATAAAACTATCTGGCACTGAATATATTATTCTTCAGTATTAACTTGTGTATTTGACAAACTTCAAACAACAATCTACAGATTTGCTGGAGGCTTCCATCTTTTTGTTAATATTTTGAAGGAATTTTTCCTGAACACATCTCATTGCTAGCTAGTAGAGTATGCCTCTTATAAACAATAGGAACTAAGATGCGCTGATAATTCAAATCACATGACTAATCTGAGAAACTTGGGATTCTTCACAAATCTATATGTACCTGCAAGCATCTTGGCAGCTTCTCCTGAGTATATCACCAACACTGAGCAAAGTTCCTTCAAGTCCTGGGGTTGAATGATACCATCTAGGAGAGATCTTCAGACACCATGCACTTGTTAGTTGTCTGAACTAGTACTCAAGAATGACTTTTCAGATAGAAGGTAACATTTATACCTGTAGGTAAATTTTGAAGGGCCCAAAGTTGATGCATTGCCAGCACAAGCACCAGGAATCAATGGCAATGAAGAGGAAGGTAAAGAAGCCTTGATTTGGTCTGCCTGTAAATAGAAAGAAAGTATTCTTCAGATAAAAAGACAAATGATTTTCCACCACTCTAGAAAGTATGTCAATTTTTAACACTACAAATTATATTTACCTGTTGAAATTGCCGGGCCTTCTGCATAGGATCTTCTACTGTTGATCCAAAGAAGAGTTCCTGACTTTTTCTTTTCTTGTTCATTGGAGGAGATCCATATCCAGAGGATCCAATAGCACCAGTGATGGCAGCATTTGCTGCCTGCTGGATGTATGCCATGTTGTGGGCATGATCTCCATGAAACAGAGCTTGCCTCTCTTCACTTCCCTCATAATTTTTGCAGTCCAAGCATTTACAGTTATCAGAACAAAGAATATTTGCTTGGAAGCACTCACAATACTTCTTAAGGCATCCTGATTTCTTGCAGTGGCATCCTTTGTTGTGCTTTGCCAAGACTAAACCTTCCCCAGTTTCTTCCTGCATATATTTCAAATCAATTCAAAACATGCCAAACATAAACAACAAAACCTAAAAAAGCAGGTTTAGGATGTATTGAATTAGATAATGATGTTGGTTTCTTCAACAAAGCTCATTGGTGGTTATGAAGAAAATGACATTAAGGTTAAACTGTTCAATTTATAGAATTTCAGTAACTCCACAGAAATGTTCTTGTTCAATCACTTATGCCTATTTTCCACGACAAACAACAGATTTAGGCATAAACATGGGATCAGCCCATCTATTTTATCCCATACGACTTCTAGAAAAAGGTAAAATAAAATCAAAAGTTGTCTCCACATTATGTCATATAAGAATTGTTCTACCTCTCTCATTTCTAAAATCCTCCATGAAGATCACATCACTCTTGTGAACAAGAGCTTCCTTGGTCCATAATTATTTTCCCAATAATTTAAGTTATCCTTTCTTTAATTTATTCTCACCTGGTTTCAACTCTTCCTACTATATTTCCTTAATTCTTATATTATCCTATCACAGCAACACATCCATCTTAAGGTCCTCTTCTATACAAAGTCCATTATATGGGCATTCTGTGCTTTAATGTTATTCACTTTCTAGAATTGATATTGTAACTTGATAAGTAACTTCCAGCCACGTAAAATACATATCACGTGTCCATTTCTTTCAATCCACTTTAAACTCGTGCATTCCATCTTGTTTAAGTCTTATTATTAACAATTCAATTTAAATTACTAATATAATCACTCCTTCGAACTATACAATCCTTTATTGGAACTCCATTATCATATGTTTTCTCTATTACGGATAAAAGAACATTCTATATGTTCCACTTAGTAAACTAACAAAAGCCTTCATATTTCAAAATGATCTTTCCAATTTCTAACATTGATCAATTTTCGAATATCCATTTCAAATTTCCGGAAACTACAGGATATAGAAAAAATATACCAATTCAAGAAAAAGTACTTGTCATTCGTTGGTTATTAGCAGCACCCTGAAAACGTCATGGTTGAAAAATGACTTTCAAGTTAAGTTCCAAATTAGTTAACACAATGAAATATACACATTCGGACAGATTGACATGATATCAGAGCTATTTTCTGAACCAAAATACCCTGTTGTCTGAATCTCTTGTAGTAGCCTAGGTTAGCCCTCCGGGAGGCTCTTTGGTTTTCTAGTCAATTTTGGATCTTTGTGGTGTGTTTTCTAGGAAAAAAATTTATTGTTTCTTGGCTGCTTTATGTCTGGAGTTTGAAGGCATTAGTTGTGGTTTTTATCAAGGTCTCTTGATACCTAGTGAGTTCAATCTTTTATGGATATTGTGGTGCAAATTTTCTGAGCTTCTTTTTTTATTCTCAACGATTGAATTAGTTTGTTGCAGATTGCCTGAATTTTTTTCTAGTTTATGTGCACTAGAAGTCAATATTGTTTCATGATGTCACGAGAAAACACTATTGCACGTTTTAAAGGAAAAATCATTTGGGCTGGGAATTCCAATTTAGAAGTCAATATTGTTTAATGATGTCACGAGAAACATTATTGTGCGTTGGAATGGAAAATATTATTTGGCATGGATTTCCAATTAGAATGTCTGTGAAAGGGAAGGAGTTGTGGGGCTATATAGATGGCAAGAGTAAAGCTCCTAGCAGTGAAATAGATCTTGTTCATTGAGAAAGCAAGGATGCAAGAGTTGTGTCTTGGCAGTTGTGATCTATTGAACCTCACATGGTGAAAAATCATCATTCATTCACAACTGCTACAAAGATACGAGAGTATTGAGGCGTATCTAAAGTTTACACAACAATGTTAGAAGGTTTCAACTGCAGTTGGAGATTGCTAACTACAGCCAAGGTCATCTGTCTATTGAACTATTCTATAGTAGGTTTCTTAATTTATGGAGCGAGTATTCGAGTATTATTCATGCTAAGTTCCTCAAGAAGCATTAGGTGTAGTTCAAAAGGTTCATGCAAAAAGTCAGAGATATCAATTTATGATGAAGTTGAGATCAGAATTTAAAACTACCCGATCAAGCTTACTAATAAAAACTCGCTAGCTGGAACACGAATCACAGCTAGATCCTCCTTTAGTTTAATTTAGTTTAGGAGATCGAAAGGGCCTCATGATTTCTTCCCTCTTTGGATGTCTGTCTTAGTGAATTGTTAAGAAATGAGTAGTGGTTGTCCACCCAACTTGGAATGACATAAGATAGGATTCATTCCAAGGTGGTGAACTTAATCTATGCCGCTCAGAGAAGAGGAAAAACACAATAAAAAATTCAATGCTACAGCTGCAAGGAATATGAACATGTATGGAATTGCAGCAAGAAATACTGCAACTATTGTAAGAAGGAT
>CAIGRP010121001.1:0-18301 GCA_903798385.1 Fraxinus cuspidata
TTCTATTCTATGAAAAAATTTCGGGTCCATCTTGGCCTGAGTTTTTTCTGGAAAGGGCAGCACTCAGCCATACAAAAAGGGAAAATAAAAGCTTTATATTTACATTTTACATGAGTATCTAAATATGACTAGTGAATATTGTGAAATTCCATCTGCCAGGTTTCCTAGTCAACGAGAAAGATAAAAAGAAATGTTGAGTCTGAAAGGAATCACTAGATTGTATTGTGACCTACCAACAAGTTAGGACCTATACTTTTCTAGATGACATTATACTGTTTTATATTTTATTGGATGAATTGCATTGTGTATGAACTAGAGCTTTTTATGATTAAGCTATCATAAAAGCAAATATATACCTAAGTGAGACTAATTCAATGGTCTTTGAAATAAAATTCCCGAGAGCCTAAATTTCTGCAATTGATGCTTCTAAGTCTTGGTTTCGATCATAAGATTTGGAGAATATTTAATGTAAATAGACTTCCACATGCTTAACAGATATTGTAACTATAACCTTTTTTATGTTCCCTTCATATGCTGGACAAAATTTTAATATACATAATTCCTTTTGTTCATCTCTTGCTACTGACCATTCTTGATTTGTCTTGTTCTGGAAGCATCATATTGACCCTCTCTTTTAAAGATTTAATTGTTCTGCAAAACAGTCCATAATCCATTTCCAAATTATCTAATCTAGTATGTTTATGCTTTAAATAATTCCCTCTCTCCTTCCTTTGAACCAGTTTTGCTAACTATAACCTTTTTTATGTCACCTTCATATGCTGGACAAAATTTTAATATACATAATTCCTTCTGTTCATCTCTTGCTACTGAGCATTCTTGATTTGTCTTGTTCTGGAAGCATCATATTGACCTTCTCTTTTAAAGATTTAATTGTTCTGCAAAACAGTCCATAATCCATTTCAAAATTATCTAATCTAGTACGTTTATGCTTTAAATAATTCCCTTTCTCCTTCCTTTGAACCAGTTTTGCTACATGTCTGCTCCTTGTCATATCAAATAAAATCTGACTTATTTATAACTAAAGATCTTGACAAAACATACATTACATCTTAAGGACTGTGTCAGTGAGATCATGAAGCATGCCAGACAATCCAATGTCCCAATTGTTGTAGATGGGGTGCGTCTTAACATCAATAATTTTACTTTCTTTGAAGGAAATTCTTTCAATCTTGTCTACAAAAGTAATATAGTTTGGCCTGTATCTCAGGATGGCTTTTTCTTGTTACAAATTGCCTTGACTTGGTCACTGATTATCACTTGGCTGTCCTGACTCCTAATGTTAACGAGTAAAGCGCCTTGTTCAGAAAGTTTTAAATTGTGAAGTAAATGATCAAGATGGAACTGTGATAGATTCAGCTGGAACGCAATGAAAATAATTGCCTCAGTGAGAAATAGAACTTATAATAAGATGAGATTGTAACGCATAGATGGAGATGAAGTGATTATTCGATAGATTTGAATGCTGAAAATTAACAGAATGAAGGAAGAACAAAGCCGGCAGGTTTCGAGAGCTGCCCCTCTCCTAATGGTTCAGATTTGTCATACTTTCTGAATGCCTTCTAGATCCTACTATCCACTATTTATTCACTACTAACAAACTTGACCTCAACGACTACACCCTATCTCAACATACTAACTACTTTTCCCTCCAATTCCCATTACACCCTTTTCTTGTGGCGCTCTGATAAGTGAACCTTATGGGAGGTTTATCAATACCCCCGCCAATGTGAGCACCTTGTCCCCAAGGTGGAATTCCGGAAACTGAGAATTGATCACATCAAAGGGTTCCCATGAAGCTTCGAAAGAGGAAAGGTTCTGCCATTGAATCAGAACTTCTGGACCTGTGTTTTCTGGACCACTTGCTGATCTAATACCTAGCACCTCTGCAGGTTGCACCATCCATTCTAATTCTGGGCTGAGAAGGGTGGGAAGTGGTCGGATGGAAGTGGTAGAGCCCACGGCCTTCCATAATTGTGAAACATGAAATACTGGATGTATGGTTGCCTTAGTTGGAAGTTGGAGCTTGTAAGCCACAGCTCCTATTTTCTGGAGAACAGGATGGGGGCCAAAAAATCTTGATGGTAACTTCTCATTAGCACGCTTAGCCAAGGACCGCTGTCTGTATGGTTGGAGCTTAAGGTAAACAAGATCCCCTCCCTGAAACCGAACTGCTCTACTCCAAGCGTTCGCCACCTTCTTCATCCGGGATTGAGCCTTCTCCAACTGTAACTTCAAGACCTCAATCATCTCGTCACCCTACTGTAGCTGTTGATCAAAGTCAACCAGGGGTGTGTGTTGAGTTCAATTTCAAGCGGCTCTTGTGTATAGGTAAGGGTTTATTTATACTTTTTGATACCGAACTTATATTTACGTGCGTTCAGTCTTACTTAAATTGATTTCGTTTTAGCTCCGATTTTTTTATTATATATAATAATATTAATAATAAAAGGACAACACGGAAAAATAATAAACTAGACTAGACTTCACACGATGAATCTTAAAGACCTTAACCAATCTCATGATGCCCTGTTACATCAAGTCACAAATCTCTCATCTGATATGTCATTATTGAAATCGGATCTCGATGAGCTTAAAACCCATCTCCAACACCTTACTGATCAAATCGGGCAGTCTTCTTGAAACCTTGGTAAACGTCATATGGACGATTTATATGATTTCTCCACCGTCGGTCAAAACGTCCACAAATCACTATCACTCGGTTTCTTAACCGTCTGAGGCCGACCTCAAACATCAAGTCCTTGTACTCAATCCTAATTCGTTGGAAGATGCTTTTCACAAGGCCCTCGAACATGAGCGATACTCTCGCTCTTCCTATTCACGTCGTGGTCCTCACGCCTTACCTGATCCTCGCCTCTTTCCACCCCCTTTGGCCGGTGCTCCTACTGGTGGCCCTATATCGACCCAGACTCGCTTTCGTCCTCCACACCCATTCCTCGCGAAATCTCTAAGGATCCACCTGCTTTTCCCACCACCTCTCAAGGCCCTACATCTCAAATTGTATGTCATAGCTGTCATGCTCGGGGTCATATAGCCTCTCAAAGTCCCTATCGTGCCCTCGCCCTTGCACAAGAACCCCCTCTTCCGACCCCGGAGAATGAGTGTTTCACGGTCAACCCTATTGACCATTCTGATGAGGATCTGTACCAATTTGAGTGTTACGAGGAGGCGGCGGTTGCTGTCTCTGTTATGCGATGTATCATTTCCACCCTTATTGATTCTGATTCGTGGAAACGAACTTCAATTTTCCATACATTCTTCCCTTGCAATTCTCGTTCATGCAAGTTAGTCATTGACAAGGGTAGCACTATGAATGTCGTATCCATGTCCGCCGTGGCCAAGTTCTGTTTCAAAACTGAACCACACATTCGTCCTTTTAAAGTAGCGTGGTTGACCGAACCTCTTTACCCGTCACTCACTATTGTCTAGTGTCCCTTACTTTAGGTCCTTTTTTTCAGAAGACATTTACGGTGATGTCTTACCTATGGACGTTGCTCATATCCTTTTGGGTCGGCCTTGGCTTTATGATCATGATGTCAAGCATTTCGGGCGTGACAACACGTATGAATTTCTCTACAACGGAAAAACCATTTTGTCTCTTACTAGCCAAACCCTCGGACACCCCGAAGAAAACAACACCCATCTCCACACCCAAGGATGTTCCGGACGCCCGTATTCAATTGCTGTCTCTTAAGGATTTTGAGCGTGAAAGTCAAGACGTCGGGCTTATGTTTGCTTTGGTTGCTAAAGCTTGTTCACAACCCCTTTGTGATTCTCAAATCGAATTTCCACACAGTGTAACTCCATTACTCGATGAGTTTAGTCATATTCTGCTTGTCGATCTCCCTGATGAGCTTCCTCCTATGCGAGATATTCAACATGCTATCGATTTTGTTCCTGGTTCCATGTTGCCAACTGCCCCCATTATAGAATGAACCCAGATGAGCAAGCTGAACTCAATGCTTTACTCGTTAAAGGTTTTATTCGCCCTAGTCTTAGCCCTAGTGCAGTTCCCGTTTTGCTCACCCTTAAGAAGGATGGCTCCTGACGCATGTGTTGATAGTCGTCAACTAAGTTACAGTTAAGTACCGATTTATAATTCCACGGCTTGAGGATATGTTGGATGCCGAATTATTGTGGTTCTCCAAAATTGATCTACGGAGTGGTTATCATCAAATAGGATTAGATCGGGGGATGAATGGAAAACGGCATTTAAGACTCAAGATGGTTTATACGAGTGGTTGGTTATGCCTTTTGGGTTGTCTAATGCACTTAGCACTTTCATGCGGGTCATGATCCATGTCTTGCGACCTTTTATTGGAAAATTTCTCGTCGTCTATTTTAATGACATTTTAATTTATAGCCGGTCGCAAGAGGCTCAGTGGCTCACTTAGATCACCTTCGAACAGGTCTTCCTTGCTCTTCATTCACAGTTATATGCTAACCTGAAAAAGTGTTCATTCCTCTAGCCTCAGGTCCTCTTCTTAGGGTTCATCATTTTTGCCCAGGATATTTCTGTTGATCCAGCTAAAATCTCTATTATTCGCGGTTGGCCCGAACCTTCCACGTTAACTGCGGTCCGTAGTTTTCATGGACTCGCACCATTCTATAGGAGATTCATTAAAGGTTTTAGCTTTTATCACTGCTCCCATCACTGAGTGCATGAAAAAGGGTGATTTTTGTTGGACCCCTTCGCCCAAAGAGCCTTCTTAGCTGTCTAACAAAAGTTGATCGAGGCTCCCGTTTTACGACACCCAGATCTTTCTAAGGTTTTTGAGATTGCTTGTGATGCTTCCGGTGTGGGTATCAGGACGGTCACCCCGTCGCTTACTTTAGCGAAAAATTAAACCAGGCTCGACATAAGTATTCTACCTATGATAAGGAATTTTATGACATTGTCCAATCTCTCCGTCATTGGTGATATTACTTATTGCCTCAAGAGTTTATCTTGTATTCCGACTATCAGGCTCTCCGCTACCTTAACTCACAGCGTAATTTAAGTGAACGACATGTTAAGTAGGTTGAATTCCTTCAAGAGTATACTTTTGTTCTCCATCATCGGGCCGGGATCGAAAATAAAGCAGCCGACGTTCTTAGTCGTATCACTATGGTACTCCATTCCATGAGCACTACTGTGGTAGGATTTGAACGTTTGAAGGACGATTATCCTAGTTGTCCTGACTTTGGCATTATCTTTCGGGACCTTTCAGACAATCCTTCTCGCACACATGCTTCTTTCTTGCTTAAAAATGGTTATCTCTTCAAGGGTACCAAGTTTTGTATTCCCCGTACCTCGCTTCGTGATTTCCTAGTCTGGGAACTACATGCCGGGGGTCTCGCTGGTCATTTCAGTCGGGATAAAACAATCGCCTTAGCTGAGGATCGTTTTTATTGGCCATCCCTTAAGAAAGACGTTGCTCGCATTGTCTTTAAGTGCCGTACGTGTCAATTGGGTAAGGCACAACGTCAAAATACTGGGATGTATACTCCTCTTCTTGTTCCTCATACTCCTTGGCGTGACCTTAGTATGGACTTCGTTCTCGGGTTACCTAAAACAGCTCGAGGTCATGACTCCATTTTTGTGGTGGTTGATAGGTTCTCTAAGATGGCCTACTTCGTTCCTTGTTCCAAATCTTCAGATGCGTCTTATATTGCTAACTTGTTCTTCAAAGAGGTTGTCCGTCTCCATGGGTTTCCAGTCACTATTGTGTCTGATCGTGATGTTAAATTCGTTACTTACTTCTGAAAGTCACTCTGGAAACTATTTGGGACGGCGCTTAAGTTTTCTTCTGCATATCACCCTTAAATCGATGGTCAAACTGAAGTTGTGAACTGTAGTCTAGGTAATCTACTTCGTTGTTTGGTTGGGGATAAACCTGGGAATTGGGATCTCGTCTTACCCATGGCCGAGTTTGCTTACAATAATTATGTTAATAGATCTACCGGTCATAGCCCCTTAGAGGTCGTTCATGGTTTCTCTCCACGTCAGTCGCTTGATCTACTTCCTTTGCCCACTGATTTTCGCCCTGCTGCCTCCGCCTAAGCTTTTGCTGATCATATTCGTAACTTACATGATGAGATTAAACGTAAAATTTTTGTAAGCAATGATTATTATAAATTATCAGCTGATTCACACCGTAGGCATAAAGAATTTAGCGTGGGCGATTATGTCATGGTCCGACTTGCACCTTAATGATTTCCTAAACATGCTGCCAAGAAACTTTGTGCTCGATCACTAGGCCCTTTCCCCATAATTAAACGGCTTGGAACTAACGCTTATCTACTTGAGTTGCCAACGCACTTAAATATTAGTCATGTTTTCAATATAGCTAATTTATATCCTTATCGAGTCACGTTCGAGCCTCCGGTTTTGTCGTATAATATTTCTACAGGACACTCTTCTCGACCGCCTCCTCGAGCGCCTAATACCACGTTTTCTCAACAGGATATCAATGATGAGGTACTTGATGATCAGTATGTTGCTTCGTAGGATGGTGGGTTTCGTGGGTTTCTGGTGCGTTGGAAGGGCGTCCGCCTAGTGATGCTACTTTGATTAATGAAGATGAGTTCCGTCAACTGGATACCACGCTTTTGGATGCTTATTTGGATTATATCTCGTCGGAGACGAGTTCTTTTCAACCGGGGAGGAATGATGCAAATTGGAAAGTATATTCAAGGCGTAATCGAAATGAACATCAATTACAATAGAATTTTCTATTATCGAATTTTACTCTTTTTTGGTAAATTGATTGTGTAAAAGGAAGATCATAATTTTTCTTAGTAGTCGTGATTTCCTTATTAGTCATTTTTTGGCCTATATAAAGAGGTCCGTTGATCGTAATAAAACACACTTGATTATTGAATAAAAATACAATCTTCCTCCCTTTTTCTCTTATTTTCTCTCCTTTCTTCCTATTGATTTTACGCCTTGCGATTGGCATCGGGAACTCAGCAGTTACTTTCTCTGGTAATTTCTTTGTGTTTCTTTCTTTCCCTAGTTCTGTGCTTGCTTCTTCTTCAAACGGTAATTCTGTGGGGACATTTTTCTTTATCATGTTAAGAGAGATTTAGCCCCTGTTTGACAATCATACTTTTCAAAAAAACAAGTTTTAGAAAGTGATTTTTAGGAGAATGTGGTTACAAAGTAGAGAAAAGATTTGGATTTAGGTACAGAATATTTTATTGTGTGAATGTGTGGTTAAAAATGAGTATGTAGAAAAAAGAGTTTGAAAAGTATGGTTATCAAACAGGAGCTTAATTTTGTTATCTCATTATCTTCAACATGCCTAGTTACTATGTGCTACATCTCACTGACAAAATGAAATCTTTCTTGAGAGATTAGGGGGTGTAACCATTCTAAGGAAAGGAGAATCTGATTATATTAGCAATGGTGAAGAAGGTACGTTTTACTAGTGTTTGTACCCTGTAAACTACATATGTTAGTGCAAGTCTGATAAATGTTTTGGTGCGGAAGGAATAATCTGAAAGAAGGATATATACAGTAAGTATTGAATAGGCTTAGGTCAAGATTTTCAGGAATTGGCCAATGATAAATTAACATTGCAGTAAAGAATAATAGTAGAATTATGAGTAAGGTGAAACATAATTAGACCGAGGATCGATATTGACCACTTGGATCGTTCAATAAATAATTATCAGCCTATCTGCCGCCAATATAGGACCAATGAACTGGAAGATCACCAGTAGCGGCCTGTAGAACAGTTGATGGATGGTGGTGAGTCAATGGTCACCTCCAAGAATGTAAGAGGCTGTTTCAAAATTAGCCCAAAATAAAGAAATTGGAGACTATTAAAACGTTAGCACGAGCTCTCAATATCCTTACATATGGTTATGTTGTTACATAGTGCAATCTAATAAAACTACTTCTATGGACCCAATTTTTTTTTTTTTTTACCAATCCAAGATAAATTTTATTTATCTCAACTATTGGTGCCAAACCATTCTATGATAAAACGTATACGGCTTGTCTCCGTTTTGGATATTGTACCATTATATTTACTGTGAAGGTCATCCTTGAAAGAATTGTAATTCCTTCTCTGGTTTATTCAGTTAGTGCAGTTAACATTTTTGGCTCTCCTCGGCGCTGTGGTGACCAGGGTGATATACTCTCTGGAAGGTAAGCAGTTCTCAGCCTCACTTGTGCATAGCAATACGTATTGCTGCAATTTTTTTTTCTTTCCTCCAGAATAATGTGGTCTCTCCGTCAAATATTTTTTCCCTTTCTACAAACTAATGAATTTACTAGGTCCTAGTTTCCACTAAATATTTCTCACTTTCGAGTATCCTCAAATATTCATTGTACTTATCCAGTTTTGAGAGTGTTTTTTCGCGTCTTCCTGCTCACTCCCAGTATTTTTGGAAATAATAATCATGTCGAACTCTTTGGTGTGCTTTTTCAAAACCAAGGAATGAACCTATGGGATTTTTTTTCCTCGATTCCTTTGGCAAATATCAGTACGTGCACTACTCCTTTGCTTAGCTTCCTCAAATTTATCCTACATAATAGGTTGTTTTATCTGAATGTTACACTTACCGACTTCTATGTTGGAAGATAGATGTCTTAGAGGTAACAAAAAGATTGCATCTAGTGCCTGCCTGGGAAAATTACGTCCATTCTGTCTCAATGACGCGAGTCTTAAAATTGTTAGTCTCTGGCTTTACCCCAACCAGTATTGCTGTATTTCTCTCCTGGGCTCGTCATTGCGCTGCTAAAGGGGGGGGTGGAGCACGAGTCCTACAATTTTGGGGTGCATTGCTGGGTCGGCTATACTGAGAAAAGCTGCGTCGCTTGCATTTGAAAACAAGAGAAGATCTACCCTGACTACTGATATAATTGAATGCTTGGGGGAGAGGTGAAGTTACCTTAAATTAATCTAGTAATTTTCGACGTATGGATATATACTAAAATCTGTATTTTCTTATTTTCTGTAGTTTGGAGGAACTCTGTCCGGTCAGTCAGTGATGGAGACCCGGCCCTGCCCTTGTGTACAATAAGAACAGAATTGTGTTGTCATTCTCGTGTACAATAAAAATGAAAAATCAAGTTTTTATGATTGGGGCAAGTTGCCAAGACACCCCGCAGAGATCCTCTCGTGTTCCATCTTCTCCACGTTGATAACGTAAACACACGACTTTTTCAGGCGCAATGACTGAATACGAACGACTTAAAAGGAGCATATTCTGTGACAAAAATTTGAACTAAAGGTTCAGAGGATGGCAATTGAACCACAAGCCAGAATCATGCGTAGAGAGTTGTCTTTTTATATTGGGAAGAGCATCTAATATATTTCTATGATTTTAAGCGATAGATGACAGCCTCCCGCTTCTATGGCTCAATTCTTTGCCTCTGCGAATCTACAGAAGTTACTTAGTTGTAAGCAGAATAGCATGGCATGGATATAACAACCAAAAATAGGTCCCAGAAAAGGGAGACAAATGAGCAAATGGTACAACTAGAATGTGTTAATACACCCAGAAATAGAAAGATCCAGGAAAAGTACAAGAGATTTACATCTCAGCGCCACACTTATTCATTGGTTATAACATAGTAACTTAAAAAGTTTAAATGAGCAAAGTCATATCATACAAGACATGTTAACTGCAGTTCAAGCCCATATTCGACAACATAAACGTTAGGATAGTTACTCCATACACATTTGTGCATCTCGAGGACTCTCACAGTCTACTCCCACTTCAAAGTACTCTTGCTGGCATTTTCGAAATCCAGAGAGCCCTTTTCAGCAATAACTTCTGTGAATGCGATTGCAACAAAAGATTAGTCTGTACCGCCAATTAACAGTAAAAACTATCATCTCTTACTCTAATGGAATTTAGGGATTTTCTAGCCCAAGCAACTAAAATGACGGAAGCATGACCAAAAATAGAATTGTATGACTAAACTAAAACAAGAAACAAGGATTAAGCAATCACAACTACTTAACTACTTGTCCGAACAGCAGTTCTTCCTAATAGATATGGATATATCAAATATATAGCAATCCATGTTTGAGCACCTGTTTAAGAATCTGGAGGTGGTGGTGGTTGTTGCTGAGGCCACATCTGCTGACCCATATAAGAATGAGGCTGCTGACCATATAGGGCAGGATCCACGGGCTTCCCCATAAACATCCCTGGAGCTGCAAGTGGTGGAGCAGGATGCGGTGGCATATAATAGTAAGGAAGCCCTTCAGCGGGACCCGCAACAGGAAGGCTTTCTCTGGGGATTGAGGCAAATACCTCATCTTTCAGATCCTCTCTTGGTACAATATCAACCAAGAAATCAAATATCTCTGTCCTTGTAATGGCTGCCGCAATGTCATTTTTCTGGAGCGTCCTCCTTTTGTTCTCCTCTGTATGGTTCCATGCACGCAACGTCAACTCAAGAATGAACATTTCACATGCTCGGGCAAAGATAACCGGTGCTTCAGCTGATATCATTCTTACATCTTCATCAGCTTTCATTATCTTCTTGATCCTAGCCAATGGCAAGCTATGGTTCTTGAAATCTGTTACCTGGTCAATTTCTTCATATTGAGTTGCCCAAAAATTCTGGAGTTGCTGTTGCAATTGCTGTTGCTGCTGCTGATGGATGTGCTGATAAGCTAGTTGGTGTTGCGCCATCTGAGCTGGAGAAGTCAAGAGTCCAGCTGTTTGGGAAGATTGAGTTGACCCAGCTGATGCAGGGCCAGATGGTCCTGTCGTTTGGTTACCTTGATATGATGTCACACTTTGTGGATTCTGAGCAGAGCTACCCACCACTCCCATACCTTGGGGCTGTCCATTTACTTGCTGATCCATTTGCAGTCACAATTTGTCTTTCTGAATGAAAGTCGTCCCATGATAACAGATGTTAGAAATAAAACATCTAAGCATTTGAAATACAAATACAAAGTATCTGGTTGTGA
Organism: Fraxinus cuspidata; assembly: GCA_903798385.1. NCBI lineage: Eukaryota > Viridiplantae > Streptophyta > Magnoliopsida > Lamiales > Oleaceae > Fraxinus > Fraxinus cuspidata. Next base: position 10,965 of record CAIGRP010121001.1, read on the forward strand.
AACATTTGAATCAGGATGGGTATCTCAAAAAATTTATAATTTGGATTACAAGTGATACTACAATAGCCTACAAACTAGATATTCGGGTCCACCTCCGAACTCAGTCATCCTCCAAAAGCAGATTTACAAGCTTTTATCACACAACACGGAGCATCTTCTGCCAGTTAACACATAGTAAAGTTTTTCAATTAAAAAGGTGCATATTTTTGTATCCAAAAGGTCCATATTCCATCTGACTGCAACTATTAGAATACAATTATAAAGGATCATAATAAACCTTTTATGGAATCTATAATCAAGATATCAATATCTTATAATTTCTAGAGCTGGAATCAAGTTAAGCATTCCTAGTCCTAGAAGGGTTGCATGTAGTTGCTACCTTCAAAAGATCTTAGCAACGACAAAATGGTAAAACAGAAAAAATGTGACACGGTACACCAATCACCACAGTACAAAACTTCATGTATCACACGTTTTAAGAAGGCTAGAGTTTGACAGGTTTCCAAGTTACTTATGGAGCTGCTGGCAGTCGTTCGGGAAGAAAATTTTCAAACACGCAGTATATTTCATCACTTGTCTAGGTTATTAGATGTAATAAGAACATCAGCTTATCATCCATAATCTTGGATAGATTTGATCGCAGTAATAAGATACTCTTATAACTCTGAGTCCAGAGATAAGGTATTGGGAGGTAACATGGTACTAGAATCTCCAGAATGCATCATATATAGCACGTAAAGAAAATAATGCACATGAAGCTTAGAAAGTACAATAAGAATGAGATATTCCATAAACCCAGTAATCAGCTTAAAACTCAATAAAGGTGCAAACTCGGTATCATACAACGACTACTGCAGTCTGTACACGTTATACTCCTTCAACCAAAAAAAACCACATACATACAAGAAACAAAAGTATTGTTAAAACATGGTGAGGAAAAGTCATTTTAGTAGAGAACGTGGAAATTTGAAAGTAGCACAACTCTCAATGCTACTCAAAATGATGACAATAAAAAAAAATACAATTACAACATTCATCATATCCTATTCATTGTTAGACATTGAAAAGTTCAGTAATGAAGAAAGAAGCCAAAGATACAGAAATTTTATTGACTACGATCATGGAAATTAGAAAGAGATGGTCCTTAATGGTTATATTATAAACTTGACAACAATCACACTTGTACTGTCATGTGAAGAGGTGGGGAAAGGATGAAAATTACATCAGAAAGTAGATATTTTGTAAAAGCTTGTTTTCCTCTGGCAAACAATTGTATAACTAATTAGTTGAATTATAGACCATTGATTACTTCAAAGTATAAGCAAATTATGAACAATGATATGCTGGTATAATTCACACTGCTGTGAAAAAGAATATTCTAAAAAAGAGGAATGATAAAAAAAGGGGGAGAAAACAAGGAAAACGACTGGACATTACAAATCTGATGTCACAAGTTGCATATTTAAGCATGTCTGAAAAAACAAAAAATACCAAAGCGAAGCTGTAAAACTCACCACAAAGGTCCAAAACTTGAACTTGAATCCTTCTTCTAAATCTTTAATTTTGATTCACAGATTTCTCTAGGACACTTTGAAACTGGATTTGTTGTACAGAGGAAGCGAACAGGCTGCCCCCCTTCGGTGCTCAACTTTTCTGAAAAAAGCCACTTAAGAGTCATCTTGTGACGCAGCCATATAATTCATACATCCCCTCCCTACTGCATCTACTATTAATCCCAATAGTTAATATACCAGCTAATTTAACTCGGGATGAGTCGGTTCTCAGAAGCATTAAATGCTACCTAACATTCCTATGTACATTTCATGCAGTTGAGAACTTAATTTTCTTTTTAGATTATGTGAATTTTTGCTCATCACTCTTTATGAAATGAATCGACACGCAGGTACCCATGAGCTTGTTTATTAAAAGCGGAATAAATCACTTTAAATTTATGACGTAGTAACTATAGAAAAAAGAGATCTGTGAAATTTAAGAAAAATTTCAACTTTAAAGAGAATAATGACAAATTTAAAAAGAAAAGGTGAACCAAAGCAACCATAGAAGAGAAAATCAATCTCGGAAAATATAATAACAAAGATAGATCTATCAGGACTTTAAGGAACAAACAAGAAGAAAGATGAACTCACTCCCAAGGATCGAAAGAAAACTCAAACCAAATAGTTTATTACCAAAACCTCCAGATTTTTTACATCAACACATACAAAAAAAGTAAATTACCAAAACCAAAATCTCTCTATTGAAAATTCAACCTCAATTACCAACTTCCGTTCACGATCGAAACCCTTACGATTACAAATTATTTAAGCAAATAATGATATTCAAAAAGCTAAACAAAAAGGAAAATGATAAAAAATAACTAAAAATATATACATACATATGCTGAGTTACATATGTATTTCATCATACCTGTCTTGTAGTTGCAATAATTTTTTTGAGTAGGAGACAAAACTGGGCTAGGGTTCTTCGAATGAAAAGGCCATTGAATCCAAATCCATTCGTCACCTAGTATATATACTTTTTTATTTTATTTATATTTATTTAGTGTGAGTATGACGTTGTATGGACAGGTGTACCACGGAGAAAACGCGAGTTTGGTCCGCTAAGTTCCCTTAACCCTACCAAATTTTACCTATTTTTAAAGGAAAAAGCCCAAAGTGTAAAAAAAATTTGACAATTTTTTTTTTTTTTTTACGATGATGACATGGCGAAATGTGATTCATTTATTTTGTTTTATTTTTTTCCATCTTTCAATGAATGTGTGTTAGTGTCTATACATTTTTTAAAACTTTATTCGAAAATATTAAAATTGTTATGATTTTGTTACTTGTACATAAAAAAAAAATGTACATAATGATTACATAATATGATGTGGAGGAAAAAAATTAGATGAAAATTTTGATTGTGTTTTAAATTGACAGATTGTAAAGTGTCATGTGAAATTATAAAATATATTGTGTAAATCTTGATGTACATTTAAAGAGATCCAAATTATTAATGCTTATATGTATAGCCCCTGTTTAGTGGATATTAAAATTACATTTTTAATATATTTTGATAAAAATTAATTAAATATATAATTAAAAAATTGATAAAAGTTATGAATGTCGTGAAATGTCTCATTTAAATTAATTACCAAATGGGGGTATTAGAGGTGAACGCATTTCGATTTGAATAGTTTATGCCATATTTTCAGTTCAAACCATTTTATGTGGTTTGAAATTTTTTCAAATCAAACCAAATCATTTTATTTTTCAAACCAAATAATTATTTACGATTTGGATCGATTTTAATCTGCGATTTTACTCTCGACATTGTAGTAATAAATTTAAAACAAGTTAACATATAAGTAAATTAACAACTTAAGTGAGATACAACCTTCGAGGTCGAAAAGACTTTTGAATTGTAGAAACCATATTTAAAATTTTAAATCTTAGAGTCACAGTACTCGACAGATGCGAAGTCACATTTTGATGAACTTCAACCTATTCTTTTGGGATATGGAAGGTGGATCACACGGTACACTTTATTACACTGTGTTATAGAAATGGAGTAATAGAAAGTCACGCCCAAAGATGAATACGAATTACGCACTTGATCAAATTGGAATCCATAGATGTTGCCACGAAGTAAACATATATACATTCATAATGAAGACACACATATTTAAATTCTACGAAAACCTATTAATAAACGACATAGACATGCCTCCACTTCTAGAGGACCCCTACCGTGACATCCACAAGCCTACTTTGCTATCAATAGTTAATAATTATATAGTGTCATTAATATTTATCTGACAATAATAATATTTGTGTGACAAGAAGAATCAATGGAGGTTGTGGTCGCTGACCGTTAATCAACGATTCCTGTTTGTGACTTGTGAGTACGTGCGTGTCAAGATGAATCCCAACGTTTTCGATTTTCTAATTTACATGGAACTAAAAATGACACACTGTAACCGTTTAGTTATTTTTAGGTTCAGTTAAACTATTTGTACATTAATTTTGACACTTTTGTTGACAGATGAGTGGCGTAACATGATTGTGATTATTGGATTAAATGTGTGAGATGTGAAAAAGATGACGTGAGATTGTGTCAAGCGTAAATAGGTAAATCGGGATATAAATCAAGATGTACATGTAGCGAGATTGTTTTAGGTTAAAATTATGAGGAAAGAGATAAATCTCAATTATACTTTTGAGAACCAATTAGGATGACATATGTATCTTATAAAAATTAATTATTACTTATTTTACATGAAATAAATGAATTATGATTTTTTGTTGGGCTACACAATTGCTTTAAAAGCCCATTAATATACGGATAAGGCTTGGGCATTTTAATGTCCTAACGTGGATTCTTCGCGTTGCATGTTTACCTGGGCTTTATATCAGTCTTCTATGCACACTGTAATATATGCTCCCCATCCCCATAATGTTCTTTGGTTATTATATAATCATCTAAGCGTTTTTCTTTTTCCTTTTTCTTTTTAATATTTGCTCCCCATCCCCATAATGTTCTTTGGTTATTATATAATCTTCTACGCGTTTTTCTTTTTCCTTTTTCTTTTTTTTTTTTCATTTTTTTTTTTTTTGTGACCTAATCAGGCTTTCAGTGATCTTTAGTTTTTTCGATAAACCCGGTGGTCTTATAATATTGGTCAAGATATGAATAGTCAAGATTATTTATTTTGGAGTGCTCTCCAATTAGACTTGTGCGTAGGGTTGACGATGAATCCTAGCCGTTCATCTTATTGAAAAGTCAAACTTGAATTTTTGCTAAGTTAATTTGAGCTTGGCAAGTAAAGCTCGTGGCTTCACGAGCCCACAAGTCAATCCTATTTTTAATTTTAATTACGTTAAATTTTTCTAGTTTTTATCCTGTATTTTTTTTTTCTATATTTGTTTAAGTTGTGTCTAATAAAAATGAAAAGCTCACGCTTTGACTTTGCTCAACTCATGAGCAAGGTACATGGGCCACCCGAGCCTTGCTTCCTTATGGTCGAACCAAGCCTGCGGGCAGGCCAATGGGACTGCTCAAACAACTTAAAAGGGCAATCTAACTAAGCCACTGTTTGGTTTTGTTACAAATAAACTTTTTAGTAAATTTTGATGAAGTCCACAAAATCTGTGGTTGGAAAGTTGATAAAAAAATTTAGATTCTATGTAAAGTACACTTAAATTAATTATTGATAATGACTTATTTTAATCAACTTTTTGAGTTAAACCAAACATGTGTTAAATAAATTGTCTCAAAGGGTATTATATTAAATTAATGTGAAGAATGTCTGGACAATGAGTCCATACTTGTACAAAATGGCATGGAATGACTTTTGAAACACAGTTTCTTTGTTAAATGTAATCACTTGCACAAAGCCCGAATTGTATCTCTCAAATAAAAAAGCAATTAACTGAAAAGTAATTGAACAAACAGCTTATGAATGTCAGCTTTTGTTGATCTCCCTTTCAAATTAATCAACCTTAAGATCACTTAAAAGTAATCATTCTGCACCAAAAGTCCAATCTGTACTTTTCTCAATATTTTATTTACTTGGGATGACTCTCTAATTTAAAAGATGAACTCGATTAAAGGAGAAAGATATGTAAATATTTATCGATTAGTACAATATAGATGATCAAATGTGTTTGAGAGGTTCAATTAGACAAGAAAAATGAAGAACCTCAACCTTTGAATTTGTAGCACCTTGGATTCTACAAAGTCGGTTTCTATCCATAATGTTAAAGATACACTTGAATCGTAATTCATTTGTCTTTGAAGGGTAAAATAAATAAACGCAAATAATTAATATGTTGGTAATGTTCTTCCTTATCAAGGGCGAATGTGTGGACTCTTCTATAAGAAATAGGCAATGGTCGCCTAGGGAGAGTGTAGATTTGTCATGGACAACTTTCTTGAGAATATAGTGGGTGTTGACTCGAATTACGTATCCGACACACTTCTAACAAGTGTTTAAATTCTTGATAGCCTCATATTGTATATATGTTCAAATACACAAATGGAAAGCTAAGCAGTGCTTAGGTCGAATTAGTCTTTGTAAAGTTCAGATGCCAAGTCCCATTGTTTTGGTTTGTTCATCTACGTGGCTCGGAGTTCCTCATTTTGACTCCAAGTACTTTATTGTATTGCATTAACGAGATCTCATACCTCTTGATCTTGCATGACAGTGTTTAAGAGTATCTATCGATAATCTTCTTGACTAGATTAATTAATGAAGCTAAAATTCTTATCGGATCTTGATCGACTAATTTAGTCTACGTTAATATATGAATTTGGTTATTTATACAACAAGTTTTACAACTTGGTGTACAACCTCCTCATAATAAAGGGGCCCGCTCCAAAAAAAAATGCAACCCTCCTATTGTGAAGGGGCTGTACCCCATGGTGTAAAACTTTGATGTACATGTACCATATATAACTTAACCATCACATCAAGTCAATAAATATATTAGGCTATCCCAATAATTTGCTAACTTGATTGACCCTACTCGTTGGGGTATGTCTTGTCATTTTCAAACTTACAAAGAGAAATTGTATGTTACTCCAAACGAAAATGTCCGAATTCATTACATGTCATTCATATTCACAAGGAGCCAAGGTGGTACATTTCTACCAATCTACCATCTCGGAGGTCAACTTACAACAATAAAGTAAAGGCTATTTTAATCCAAACTTTTATGAAAAGTTATTTTGTTCGACCACCTGCGGCCACTTATTGTCTGAATCGAGTTGACTTGAAAAATATCATCAACTTGGAAATTCCAACTTTAAAATTATAAATTAATGAAGAATTTAATGGGATTCCACTCTTTATTTCTCTGATTCGAGGAGAATAGGTGCGTTGGAATCTTAAAAATCAAAGTCTTTTTTTCTTTACGTTGTTTCAAACAAAAAAAAAAAAAAATTCCTAATTTCAAAAAATGTAGAGGAAAAAAAAGAAGAAGTTGTATTATTGTAACAAATATGTCAATAAAAAAAAATTAAAATCCCAGCCTTGAAAATGATAAAATATACTAACAATAAAATTGAGCTAATTGAATATCCTATTAAAGAAGTCTGATGGGTAGACCAATGTTATTAAAATTGGAACAGACCGGATCAGACTAAACCAATTAGTTCAACCGAAGAAATAAAAAATGGGTAAAAAATTTGGTGATGTTATAATAGGTTAAGCGTTAATAAAAAAATCGATTAATTAACCGAAAAATCGGCCAATTAAATCGGTAACCAAAATCGGTGAAATTTTTGACAATTGGGTCGGTTCTTAAAAGTCATTTTAAAAAAAAAAAAATTATATT
>CAIGRP010121002.1:0-11532 GCA_903798385.1 Fraxinus cuspidata
GAGCATCCGTACATGAAAGATGTTTAAAGATCCGCTCCATTCCTCTTATCAATTCTTCAGCTACAAGTGGGTTTGCTTTGCCGTCGAAGGTTGAGGGTTTGTAACGGCGGAACTTTTCAACGATGGAGCTTGTGTTGTTAGTATTTACATTCTAGAGACTAACCTGTGCTTGTTGTCTACTCAGATCTTGTACAGTTTCAACAGATCTGATAACCATAGTTTAGTTTTGCTGTTGTCTCGATATTTCTTAATATGAATAAAAATTATTTCTAGAATTATTGGATAACAAAACAAAAAAATGCATAATCTTAATGATATAAATCTTCACATGAAAAATGAAACTAGGTTTTCAAACGTAACATTTTGTTTTTTAAAAAAAATTCATAAATAACGAAACTATCATCTATTCCTAATTTCTATTAGTCATGAAAATCTTTTATGGTGGAGTCTCATCATCTGAGATAGTGCATGACTCGTTTTGAGAATCCATAACCAAAATGACGAAGTTTTGTAGCTCGAATTCTTGCTTTGGGTCCTTCTCTAGCTCTGGATTGGGTCCCTCCTCTGGTTCTGATTCAGGCTCCTCCTCTGGGTCCTTCTCAGGCTCATCCTCCGGGTCTAATTCAGGTTCGGCTCAAGGTCATGTACAAGCTCAAGCACTGGATCTTGCTGTCTGTGGTTCCATAAGATTATGATATCCTCACAATATCCTCTAAAATAAATCTTGTCCCAGTCTTCAGGCAGATAAAGCTCATAATCCATATCTCTTACGAAGTAAGCCACGTCGCACTATTGAGGTTGCATAGTGCTTATAAGATAATATATCAAGAGGATTGTCCCCTCATTATATCCAAATGATCTTGCTTGCACCACTTTAAAAGGAAATCTTCAACATGTTCAGCAAATGTTCGCTCCCATCTCATTCCATAATTTATGTAGTTCTCGATAGCAATTTGAGCACGTTGCAAGTATGTTGGGCTATTCCCAATCAACCTAGTTTTTTTCCAAGTCCTAATCATGTGACAAGTATAACTTCAATTTTGCTAAAAAAAATGAATTTTTTATATGGATTACAGTTTATTTCATCACATAAAAAATTTCAACTAATAAGTCATGCGAGCTAAGCATACTTATACATTTCACAATATGAGGCAAGATGCTAAAAAAATAATTCATTTCATACCCGGGAACAATTGGAGAGTGGTCGAATAGTAGCGCGACATGCCAAAGATTCTTCATAACCTTGTATGTTTAAAACTTTAAAAATTCTTTTTAAACTTCTAAAATTTATGAAAATATCTCTTCTTTTCAGAAATTTTCTAAAATCGGATTTTCATGAATTGAAAGTTTCCTAGAGAATAGAATATTCTTAAATTTGGAAGTTTTAAAATATATTTTTCATCTTATTAATTTGAATAACGCGTAATCAAAAGGCTTCTAGATGAGGAGGGAGTCACAAATGGACCACTTAAATCGCAAGTTCTTCTTAGATAATTTAGATCTTTTTGACAAAGCCTATCAATCTTGCGAATACTCAAATCAAGAAAATTCAAACGATAAATAAAATTGAAGTACTCCATAACTGTAACACCCCAAAATTTTCACAAAAACTGGATTGTTACCAAAAATTCAATTTTCGTAGAACGATAAAATAATATTCTTTAAATAAAAATAACTAGAATATCGATAATGAAAACATAATCACAAATTAAATAACTGCATTTGAACAAATTAAAACTGACTAAGAATTTAAATGAAAAATAAATTTAATGTTTTATCTCTTCGATTCCTCTTAGCAATCGGATCACCATCCCGCCACTGTTTCAATCGATCCGAACTAATCTGTAAAATTTTGTATGAGTGAATATTTAAAAATACCCAGTAAGATACGTGCAATTTTCATACGCAATTATATAAGAATAAAATAAATACTTCATACCACTCTTCTTTTATGCAGTATATCGATGACTAAGCGACACACCCATCTTAGATCATCTTAAATTCTCGAATGATCTCTTATCTCTTAATAAAGAACCCAAAGGTCCATTGGAAATTTATTCATAAATTACTGAATATAAAGCATAAGAAAACGAATAACTTACACAAAAGCATTTTACCTTGATTGATCAAACGAGATTTTAAAAAAATAAACTAGAAATTTACAGTTGCTTTATATGAAAGCGGCAATGTAAATTATTTGGTGGTAAATTGCGAGACGATTACACACTATTAATAGTAAAAATATAGATTTTGAGTCATGATACAATTGTCATGGAAAAAATCGTATTTATTAAATTGAATAAGAATAATTTTTTTAGTAAACAAATCATAGCATGACACGTGTACATAAAATTTATCACAATAAAAAGGTGATTACAATCCAAATACGTGATAATGATGGCAACTTTTGTCTTCAAATAGAATTCTAACTAATAAAAATATTATCCTGCATCCATTCCTTAGATACACGTGACTATCCTCATCCAAATTCAATCTGATTTAAAAATAAATCAATAAATAAATTACAAATTCTTTGAACTTCAATATCTTAAGATCCGAATTAACTTTTTCTCGAGCCTAATTTACATGATTAATTACGGGCTATCCAACGAGACCCATATTGATATACTTTTCGTCGCTTTCACAATATCTAAATATTTAACCCAAAATTTGAAGTTAATATATATATCACTTTAGTCCCTCAACTTTTCAAAGTAATAAAAAATGGCATGTAATAAATAAATTCTATTCTAAAAAATTTTTGGGGTGTCACAATTCAAGATTGAATTCAAGAATTTGTGGGTGATGAACAACTTTTGCATCTTTTGCTTTCTTCTTCACAATATGTTAGGCTAAACAAATCTAGTGTTAGGATTACGATGAATCTTGTATCATGAACTTTTAATTCTTAGTTTTTTTCTTTTTGACATTAGAACTCGTTTTCAATTATTGAATGATTTTCATGGAATGATTTTTCTTTATGATTAAGTGCACAATGATTGTATAAATATTGTGGTTTATTTTACTTTCGAAAGATGAAAAATAGGTTACACATATTGTTAATCATCATAGAGTCCGATAGATGATATCGCTATACTTTACACGATCTTTAAGTATTCATAAATCGTTAATGAATTCTTGTATGTTCGCATCCATTATGGAAATATAGTCGGATCACATGTGAGAATATATGTTTGAGTGTAATCGAGAGAGATTGTTAGACAAATTAAAAATATTGATATTCATAATTGAATCATGTTATCAAATTGTAAGGTTATGGTTAAAGGGGATTAATACAAATGAATTTGGAATCCTAGTGCATTTTTTATCAATTGACTTTCACAAAAACTTGCAAATTACATATTTTCATTGATTCTCATTAATATAGAGATTACTTTCATAAGTAGAGTACAATTTAAGCATAGAAAAATCTCAAGTTTTCATTATTTCGGTTAAGACTTAGTTTTTTTGAATTTAAACCAATACAATCTTTGTGTGTACGATACTTGGATTCAAAATCAATTTTACTATTTGTTAATGAACCCTTCATTTGTGGTATTTCAAGCAAAACAATATTTTCTCGACAGTATTTTATTATGTTCTAAAACCCAATAAAGGAACCGATGTTCTATCTAGGTCTCTATCCATTAACCAATTGTTTGAAGACCCCAGTAGGAGAGTTGAGTGTTTGTCTAAGCCTCTCTCTATTAACCTACATCCGGACATTTATATAAATTCTCGCCAAAAAGGATAAACTAAGAACCCATCATGGACTTACTCCTGTAACTTGTACAAAAAGTTATCCATGAGATCTCCTATTAAAAAAAATTGCATGGGAGATAAGCTAATAACATATCATGAACTTGTTCATTTAACGAGTACAAATAAAAGTATATTGGTATTGGAAGAGAATCCCCATTAAAAATAAGCACACAATAGAAATAGTATCCGATATCGAAATTCTTAAGACTATAAATCTCTTATATATGGCCTCGAATTGAAGGAATATCCGAGTCCAAATTTGTTGCTAAAATATTAGGGATTAATATATTTGATAGAAAGGCCACCATTATACATTTATTAGATTTCTATTGGATTTCTTCTATGTATAATGTTTCAAAAAATTTATGAGCCGAATACCAGTTATTTGCTTTTGGTTCTTTCTGGTACAAGCATTTATTTTACTTCGAAATTCACATATTTAATACAAAAAATAGGCAAAGCCATGTAGTGATATGAATGATAGTTAGTATATCAGCAATAGCAGCCGCAAAAGTATTAAACTCCTTCATTCTATGTTAATATAAAACTCGGACTTAGGAAACTAATGTTAGTACTGTAATAATTATGCTCGCAAGGGCTTACATCAACCTCAAAAGGGCAACATTACATGCCAGCATGTCCCCTAGTACTTGCATCAAGATCGCCAAGGCCCGGCCAAAGCATAAAATACCTCAACCATCAAAGCACCATCTAGCAAAATGCCTCTACTCTAGCACTTGGATAAAAAACAATTAGAAACCTTGTCTAAATAGCAAAAATAAAAGCCTCGGCTCCACCTCGGACATAGATGCCACTTTGAGTGTGCATTTGGACACAATCAAATTAGACTGAGTTTCCATATAAATCCATACATGTACCTAACAAATGGTATGACAAGTGTTAAGAAGGCACAAAACTCAACAAAATATGCGAACTTGGACTTAATCATGACTTTAGCATAATGATGAGTATATGAACTCATAAAATGACTAAAAGGTCCTTAAATAGTCTATGAAAAATGGCCATTGACACAAAGAAAAATGATTGAAAATCAAAGAGTTAAAAAGCTAAAGAGAGAAAATCTTAATGATCCAATTTTCCACTCTCTAAAAAAATTTGCCTTAAAATTAGGGCTATTTCTCTTGAGAATCTTAGCATTTTCCAATTGAAGTGCACTTTCTAGTTGGAAATTTGGCAAAAAATTCTTGTTTCTTCCTTTAAACAAAAAGCTCATGCCAAAAAACACATAAGAACTTAAAATGGGGGCAAAATCCTGTAAAACTTCCGATAGGAAAACTCCAATGTTGGCATTAAAAAATAACTTCTATTTTTTTATAAACTAGATGATATTGTTGATATAACACAAGTTTAGCCCTGTTCGTCTTCCATTAAAAATAATTTTATTTAGGGAAATTGAATTTTAGAATAGTGATTTTTAAAAAAATACATGATTAAAAAGTAAGAAAAAAATTTGGGTTTAAATACAAAAACTTTATTATGTAATTATGTGGTTAAAAATGAGTTTGAGAAAAAAAAAATTTCAGATTTAATGGAAGAGAAACAGGGACTTAATATGTTAAAGAGTAAAAATGAAACTCGTTGCTCCATACAATTAAAGAAGAAAGATTGTCCCAAAATCAACTAGTTTTTTTCCTTCAATTATTTATATTTTAACGTATTAAGCATATAATGGTTTCATTTCACTTGCTGCCACTATGAGAACTCGCTCTTGCGCGCGACCATTTAGATGTTTTAGTTCGTTGGGTTATCTCATGCTTGTTCATTGATGCAATTACACATCAAAGGTTAATAACGATTAAAAAATTTCTCAATTTATGCTTATTCAACCATGTAAAGTTCAAAAAAAGTTAGCTCAAGAGACAATAGTGTAGATTTTAAAGTCAAATATGCATATAAATTATATTTTGTATACTGTAACAAGACGAAATATCAAAGACTAAGCTTGACTTGGATATAGGAAATCTAAAGGAAACTAAAGTGAGATGTGACAATTTAGATAGGTGGTAACAGCTAATTTATAGCTCGTGCAAAATTATAGACTCAAAAAAACCTTAAACAACTCAATTAGTGTTAACAATAGGACCACTAAATACAAGGGGTCCGCGAATTCCCCACGCTTTTTCTACTGAATTCGTTCCAATAAAATGCCCAAAAAACTTACTCATTTTCACAAATCCAAATTAAGAAACCTAATGCATGGCCAATCATCCCAATGTACGTCACGATGAGCAACCACCAAACCCTTTAATCATACCTAGCCCACACGACAGTAGTGAACACCCCTTCCAGTCACCCACCACCACCACTGCCTCTCCGTCCGGACGACACCCTATCCACCGGGGAATCAGATTGAGGAGCGGAAAATGGGTGTCAGAAATTCGAGAACCGCGTAAAACTACACGTATATGGCTCGGGACGTACCCCACCCCAGAAATGGCTGCCGCAGCCTATGACGTGGCTTCTTTGGCATTAAAAGGTCCCGACACCGCCTTGAACTTTCCGAATTTAGTTTCCACATATCCACTGCCTGCTTCTCAATCCCCAGCCGATATCCAGGCTGCAGCTGCTAGTGCTGCAGCAGCTATGGCACCACCGCAGCAAGAGGGTGGGGACCAGGCGGCGCTGCCACAAAGCCAGTCTGAAAATGAAGTTTTACAAGAATTTGTCGACGAGGAGGAACTTTTAAACATGCCGAATTTGCTGGTGGACATGGCAGAGGGCATGCTCGTGAGCCCACCTAGGATGAAATCAACCGGAGATGATGATTCGCCGGAAAATTCAGAAAACGATAACCTTTGGAGTTATCGTTGAACATATAATCAGTAAAAGAATTGCATGATCGATTATATAATTGGAATAATAGTAAAACCTTGTGATTCGACCAATTCCTCCATGTTGGTTTGGACCCTTCTACTTTTTTCTCTTTTTTCTTCAGCTTCATTCTATGTGCTGGAGCTGATTTTTCATTACTTGTTTTTTCTGTGGGGTTTTTAAGCTTCTGGTTGGGCAGGGGTTGGAGCGGTGGGGGCGGGGGTTTGCTAGGGTTAATATAATGAGCCTGTACTTGTATTAATGAGCTGATCAGTACTACTTGTTTGGCCTAAAAAATTGCACTTATAAGTAATTTTTTTTGCTTAAAATTAAGAAATAAACAACTTATTTAAACACATCTAGAAATAAAAATTACTTAACTTTTAAGCACATCAATCATGAAACCTGAATGCTTGTTTGAGTTTTAGAGGGGCCAACTTATTTTGAATCCAATGAATTCTAATAGTATATTAAGATCGTAGTCTCATCTTAAAATATTAAATTTGACTAGTCCAAACCCTAAAGTCTGAACCCTATATTATATATTTATTTAGCGCTTGTTAGATTCAGCTAAAATTAGAGGTATTTTTTATTTTTTTTAGCAAAAGTTGATAATTTCAAATTCCAAATTACCTTATAAAATATTGTGAAGACAGGCCTATCATTTATTCAACTATATACATTTGATAAAAACGTTCAAATTATTCACTTCATTGTGGATTCCCATTTCACCCTTCATGTGGAAGAACAAAAGCCGAAAATGCCCCTTCACATAAATTACACAAATACTCAAGAAAGATAGTTACAATAAAATAAGGGAGCAAAATAAAAAAATAAATTGATAACTTTAATTAAATAATATTTTTATCGATCCTGATTTGGGACTAACGTGCTAAATTAATAATTTTATGAATTTATAAAATAATGCATTATAAAAAATTCAAATAGATACATATATTATTATTTTACTTCTTAAATGAATATACTATAAATCCACATAACATTTATAGGCAGCCTTACTAAAATATGTATTTAGGGTTTCTTATTTATTTTTCTTGAAATTGATGCCAATTTTGTTTACTAACAGAATTGAGTAATATTTTGAAATTTAATGTTATATTTTTAGAAAAGTAATTAGTTTTTTAGAAAAATTATATTTTTGAATTTTGTTTAAGTAATGTGAATGAAAATGGTTCATAAAATGAAAATTTTAATTCGGTAATTACAATTAAGGATACTAGAAACAATATTTCGGCAAAATAAGAATTATCTTTATGGATTGTTCATTCATTCATTGATTATATTAATCTTTGCTTAGTTAGTAAATTTTTCTTGATTCAGGACTATGAATTTATTGAAGTTTTTTGTATTATGTTAGTCCAGATCTGCTATCTTTTAATATGTTCTATTGAGACTTTTCACTCGTATGAAACTTTTTTGACACATAATATGTGTGAGATTATACGCTATTAAGAAATAAAAGTAGACTATAATTTTACTTAATCATGTACGATACATATGCACAAAAATGCCTTTAGGTATTAGTAGAGAATGTCAGACTCGTCTAAATCTTTCCTCTCTTAGTTTTGAGATGATAATGAGACGGGTCGAGGTCGAGACAATTATTCCCGTTGCCCAACCCATTGGATATTTTTGTCTTCTTGTCCCGCCTCCATACTTGGTTAAGGCAGGACAAGTTCGGGACAAGGGTGGGGGAGGGGGCCTACCCTGTTTACCACTCCTTTTATTTTTATTTTTAAATTTTTTGCTTTTATTTTTTTTAACCTTTTTAGCTGGTAAAAATCTTGACTTTTTTCAAATTGTAGAAAATTCATGTTTTTTTCTAGGAATGATGATAATTCTTTTCTTTTTATAAAATAAAAAACTTATATTTTGGAATAAACTTCAAACTGAACAGATAACGGGGTGGTTATCATATTCCCCGTACTACCCCGTCCTTGTATCGGGGCAACGACCCTCTTCTCGACCTACCCCATTTACTCGGCTAGACGGAAAATTCTCGTCCTATTTGAGATAGGACCGCGAGTATTGAACGGGTTCTTTTGCCATCTCTATCTTAATTGATTGTGTGCCAGTATTATATCCTTTATCGATGCACAAATAATTTCTTACTGGCCCAGAAAAATTTAGTGAAGATTTGAATCTTCTGAGTTTACTGATAACATCTCATAAAGAACACCAAATTGATAAAAAAAAAAAAAGTTAGAGATGGAACCAATGATTACATTCTAATAATTATACTTTGAATCTAAAATAGAATAATCATTCATCATTAAAGAGTATTATTAGGAAAAGTAAACCATTTTTAGAGACCATAAACGAACAATATGAAGTAGTCGTGCATCAAAGTTTTCCGTTTCGGTGTAGCTAAAAGATCACTTGGCTGGCTAGGTACTTAAAAAAGGTATGTTTATTAAAGATTCTCACCAAGAAAAGGATGAACCATTATTTAGAGGCCATAAAAGGAAAATATAAAGGCTTCATTTATTAAAATATAACTTTGCTTGCAGCTTGCTAGGGACACAACTTCATATAAAAGCTTCCGTTTTGATATAGGTCAATGATCACTTTGCTTGCTAGGTAAACAATTTCAAATTTATAGTCTTATTTTTACAAATTAAAATATTAATGGTTTTTAAAGACAAAACATGAGGATAAGTAATACAATCGAATATTTTGAGCCAATCAAATTTTCTTATAAAACTATTTGAATATAATGAAAGATTTTGAATTGTTAGATTGTGGAAGGTAATGGGGCAGGTTAAATTAACAATTTCGTAATTGCTCTAAAAGTAGCTAAAGAAAAAAGGTAGAAACAGAACCCCTCATACCATTCCCCAATTTTTTTTTTTTTAAATTGAGATTAGAAGTTTATGATGGAACTTTATATAAATGAATTAACCTTTATTTTTGTTACAAAAGAAAATTTTAGATACCAAACATGTACACCTCTAGTGCTTTTAATTTCTTTGTTAATCAAGAAGTCGACTAGATAAAATCTGCTGTATGCCAATTATTTGAGGTAGTACTTACTATGTATACGTTTGACCTAATTGTGGGTCATAAAGTCAAGGCTAATCGAATACTTTGCTGTGCCATGTCTAGTCACGCGATCTCAACTTATTTCTTCTAAGATATTTCTGAGCACACTTTAACGGTTAAACATGTTACTAATAACTATCTTAAGAATTTAACGACGATGTTAAATATTACATAGCACGTGCTCCCACCGTTTGAAAGTGAATTCTCTATTTTCTTGCTTGTCTCATCAGCTATGAGTTGTTTCTTGACCACTCCACGCGTGGAGAGAAATAAGTACGAAATCCACTTTAATCATAGAAAAAGTACAAAAACAAATAAAATGCCAAATTTTAATAATTTATAGTACTACAAATGAAATAAGCCATTTAGATAATGTAACTTACAATATTTATCATATATTTTCTAAACTACTTGAACTCGATAATTGTATCAAATTGAATTTGCAGTAGATATAAAATTTGAAGTTACTAAACAAAAGTAAAAGTATGCGGAAGTGAATTGAGGTATCGTGTCCAATTCTTCACCATGCTAAATTATGCGGTCAAAAAATATAATGTCCGACTATTCAAGTTAGATGTACATTTTGAGGTATCAAGAAGAATCTCCTCAGGCGATACATTAATTATACTAGAGTTGTAAAGACAATTAACAGATGGATCTGTCCAAGCCAAGCATTGAACTCTAAGGATGCTCAAATAATCAGGCACCATCTTCTTCAATGGAAGTGCAAAAGTCCCTCAAGTTGTCGCCTCACTCACAGTACAGAACGTGTTTTTGGACATTGACCTGGCTTAGAACACTGTTACTTTGGCCCCATAAACAGCTGGACAGCCTAATGAATTCTCAATTGAGCTCTGCTACTTGGCCAATGCCCATCCGGGGGGGGAGAGGGGGGGGGGAGGGGCAGGGGATGTGACGCCCCCCTATTGGAGGGAAGCCCGGCCAGAGCCACATTGGTCCTTGCCAAGCAGCTTTTTCCTTCTCAGTTTTTTGTTTTTTCGAGTATGTAACTGTTAAGCCCCTGCCTTCTTTTCCACATTTCCAGGTGTGCTCAAGAAGCTTCTAATTTAATTGAATAAAAAGATTAAAACAAATTATTTTAAAGTCAAAAATTAATTTTAAACACACATTTCATGAAACCCGTAATTTTTATCAACTTTTCAATAACATATTTCATCAATATTTATTAAAATTTTATTTTTTAACTAAACCAAACCGGGGTTATATGTACACAACAATTTTATAGCCACTGCATATCCAGAGGACTGATCTAAATATTAGTTCACATTCACAATTCATATAAGTCACAATTGTTGAAACTTTTCAAAGAAACTTAAACTTTATAAATTCGTCAAGATTTTCATGTCAAATCACCAAGAAATTAATTAACGCGGAACATATCTTGATCCATCGATTTGTATCTTGAATCTTGATCTTTAATTTGATTGCTCCAACCTTCTTCTTTATTCTCAAACGTGGGTTTATGGATTTTCCTCTTCAATATGTTTTCTCTTGTATTATTGTGTTGATGGGATGACACAAAGAATGAGAAATTTAACATATGAATTGGGGACCATAACCCTATATATAATTTCATATGTATTCGGCCAATCGTCAAATAAATGGATCTGGTCTTTACACATATAGTCCGGCCTATACTTTATTTAGATGTCCAATTAATTCTTTATTATATCACTTTAATTTTGAGCTTAACTCTAAAATAACACTTATACACAATTAATTTCATATGTAGGTCCACATGACAAATTGAATAATTTTCCAACAATCTATCACTTGAGCCACATGTGTTACATTATAAATGTGTATAACCTTATGAGTTCAAAACTTTAGCTATCATAATCAAAAGTATCTCCA
>CAIGRP010121015.1:0-15637 GCA_903798385.1 Fraxinus cuspidata
TTAGCCTGATCAAAAGCATCAAATGAATTTCTTGGACTTAAACAAGAAATGCAAGTAAAGAGCCCAGTAGTTGTTTTCTGAAAAACGATCATTCAACTCTTACAAGATTGAGCTATCACATGACAATACAAATCAACATAAAAGCAATGATAATAAGTCACCTACTAAGCTCCACGCCTAGGTCGACCTTTTAATACTACAATATCCTTTATATTGGGCACTAAAATATGTCTAACAAGACAAAACTCAATCACCCTACTCAATAAATTATCCCATCTATGGTCTCTCATGTCCAGCAATGTATACTTAAACAAATTCAACAACCTCATAACATTCTGAATATCCCGATCCTTTTTTGTAAGTTTGTGAAAGATTGTTTGCAATTGCAAGAATTTCAAACATAAAGTGGAGATTGAACACAAACTCAAAGTCCTGCATAGTGTCTATCTGTCTAGCGGCCATTGATTTCTGATCTAAATTTACGCCATCAACTAATATATCCTCAAGAACATCTATGATAGCATTAAATATATTAATAACACTAGTAATTGTCTGTAGGTGTGAGTCTCATCTAGTATCACTTGGGCGTGCCAAACTCATTTCTTGAAACTTACCACTCCCGCCACAAAGTTCCCCAATATTAAGCTTCTCCAAAAGATCGGCATGGTAACTTGTTTGAAGAGCATCTACATGCTTACATGATTTACCTACCAAATTTACAATAATAGCAAGCATATTACTCCAAAATATCAGCATGGTAACTTGTTTGAAGAGCATCTACACGCTTACATGATGCACCAACCAAATTCACAATAATAGCAAGAATGTTGAATAAATCACCAAGAATATTATTCCTACGCGCCACATAAACAACTGCTAACTGAAGTTGATGAGCAAATTAATGGACATACATAGCAAATGGGTTATCTCTTAAAATTAAAGCTTTCAAGACATATTGCTTGCTCCATCATAACATTGACCTCTCAGGCTAGATATACTCAACCCATGCGTAGAAAACATTGCATCAATGGCATCCTTCAGTGATTGCGCACAAGTATCAGTGACATGGGTAATGCCTAAAAAACGCTCATTTACGTACCCACTTGGGTCAACAAACCTCAAAACAACTGTCATTTGTTCTTTTATAGGATTATCACGAGCCTTCTCAACCAAAATTGAAAACAAACAACTACTCATCTCTTTGGTAATAGCCCTTGTTGTCTCTACGACACAATAATTAACCAAGTCCCTTCGCATCTTTGGTGAAGTCATTTGGTCATTTGCAGGAGCATTACTAAATAATAGTTGTTTAACTTCCTCAGAACGAGCTGCATACCAGTCTAGTAGCTCAATTAGATTTTCTCTATTAAGAGACTCTTTTGATTCATCGCGACCACGAAATGCTAATCCTTGCATTAAGAGGAATCTGGTACAATCTAGCGCCGCAGTCAATCTCGTCCTATAATTTTTTTGTTGACCACTACTTTGACTAGAAATAATGTAGGAGATACTTTGCTTTTGATTCATCAAGTTGGTACACTTTGCGAAAGCTTGATGATGAGCACTGTCAAAGAGACCGACTTGATCTTTCAATCTTTTTTTGTGCTTCCATTCCCTAAAGCCAGGCCTAGTGAATATATATCCACCCTTTGACCCCCTCTATCNGCTTGATTATGAGCACTATCAAAGAAACCGACATGATCTATCAATGTCTTTTTGTGCTTCCAATCCCTAACGTCGGTCTTAGTGAATATATGTCCACCCCCTTGACCCCCTCTATCCGGTTTGAACAAGTAGCAATACAAACAATACGCCGCATTCTTTTCTATATTGTATTCCAACCAATCAAATTCAGCAAATCATTCTTTCCGAAAACACCTGTTATCACTTCTCATCCGTCTTCTTGGAAAGTCATGTCCATATGATTGACAATGACTTTTTCTAAGTATTCCATCATAACATTATCTCTGATATTAGGATTATATGACTCAATATGGGGCATTTCCCTGGATCAGATACAAGATCATCTGAATTGAATTGAACCCGAGACTTTTTCGTATTATTTAACAATCAGCTGCTCGACTCGAAGTAGTGGAAGGACTAGATGCACAACTAGAACTGGAAGAAATAGGTATGGACTTTCGTTTTGGTTGAAAAAATTGTTCCATAATCTACAATTGCAAAATGCCACAATTTATTTTTCTAGCTCAATTGATTAAAAAAATATATCACATTATTGAATTGAGAATTGAGATCGTAAGTCCCAAATGGAAAACGGGCCAAAATCCAAATCACAACTCAATCAACCTAAACCCTAACTTCTCATTTCAAATTTATGATAAATGATAATAATACAACTAATTTCTCATTTCAAAACAATGCATAACAACACAACTACACAAGACAAGTTCTTTACTGATTGAAATTTGCAATTTACAGAAGAACCAAGTATACCTAAACCTAATTACCTATCATAGTAGTATCACTTATCAGACATCACTCATCAGCAAAGAAATCAGACAAAGTACAACAGCACAAGATAACAAATTTACTGATTGCAATTTGCAGAAAAACCAAGTAAACCTAATTACCTATCACAGTATCATTTATTAGGCATCCGCATCAACAAAGAAATCAGAAAAAAACATCGACTATTTTTGCATTTCATGGACCTTAAATTTTATGATTTAACATTGAATATGACAGAACCAAAATAATTCATAAACACTTAAAAATTGACACCCGTAATGTCCAAAAACAACTTATGGTTTCAAATTCACCAAAACTTGCGACGGACAGATGATAGCAGCCACGGACGGGACGATAGCAGCCTTACGGTAGGCTGGCCAGACTGGTGGTGGTGGGCTAGTGGCAGGCGATGAATCCTTAATTTGGGGATGGATTTCGATTTTGGAATGAAGGCCTGAAGGTTGAAGACTGAAGTCATGCCATTGGGCCTATATAATTAAAGATTGGGCCCAGAACAAATGGCCCAATCCAATTACAAAAAAAAAAACAATGATGATTGATGGGCTGGGCCGAATTGGCCACTTTCAAAAAATAAAAAAGATTGTGGGCTGGGCCAAATTGGCCCAATTTTACAAAAAAAAAAAAAGTAGAAGGGATGAAGAAGACAAACTAGTGGGGATGGAAGTTGCATGCGAACTGGTGAAACTCCCAACTGCTCCGACGATCCGGCAAAGCCCAGTACGCGCGGTTGTGCCCCCTGACTGGGTACTGGGTCTGTCCCTGCTCGAAGCTCTTTTTTCACCAATTCTATCGGACTTCAAGATTTTGGGTTCCACGGAAACTGAAAATCCTTCCAGTTGATGATCGGACTCTACATACGTGCCTCAAGCACTGTGACTGATCCAGAGAGAATTGGTATTGTTATAGAAGAGTAGTTGAAGTTCAGTAGACTATACTTCTCTGGACAATTATAAGGCTTCTTTGATCATGTGAAACTACAAATCAGTGTTTGGTTGTAACTAATGGCACAAAGAAAGTCCAAGTAATCGTTGACACTGAAGTCATAGACTAATCAAGGATTCATTGCACAGTTTAGTCGAAGATGTCCAGAAGCATATTCAAAAGGTGTCACCTTTACATAATTTGCGTCTCCCATTGCATTCTACGTGTTGTCTCTATTTCTTTCTATTTACATTGATTATTAAACGTGTTAAAAAAGAGGTAATAGCGCATATCGCGGTGAAAATTAGAATGGGAAAATTGATTTTTTTCTAGTTGTCATAATGGCATATTTGATTGCTACCAAACTATATTTGGGATGAAGCTTCTTTAGTAATCTTGCTATGCCAGAGACATGAGGGCACCACGGAGGGGTCCCAAATTCTGTAATAAAGGAAGTTTACGTGTATCAAATGCATTCTCTATAGGTGTTGTATAAGTATTATGATCTAGATCCAATTGATTTGGATATAAACACTTTTTATTTTATTGATTTATTTCATTTATGGCAAATCTATTATTGAGTTGAATTAATATTTTAATAAATTAAATAATAGAGTCTGTAAATTTAAGTTTTGGTAATTTATCGTTAACAAGGAATTGTGATTCTGAAATACAAATTATATATGACTTAATCTTAAATAATTCATGATCGTAAGTAATAACACGCTATGGATACCGTTATTACCGTTAGACCATCACATGTGACATTTCTTACTTAAGAAGTAAGTAGCCGATTTCACAAACTAAAGTGTGGTGACACTTAAATAAACACGTGAATGTTTTGCTATAAGAATATAACGTTGGAGATTCACTAGAGAGATTCTACATTGATAACTATCTAAGTGCTAATGGTTAATTTCTAACATTCGATAATGAAATTGATCATTTAACTTGTGGTCATCATAATGCCTTATATAGGGATAGTCATAAATTGGTAATGTTGGATGTTGTTCTGCTAAGAGTCGCTAAGATGACATCGTTCGGACATGTCAAGAATTATATAATGGCTGTGAATGATCAATAGATGATTCGACATTCTTAAATATTAAGATATTACAATCTACATTTCATTCAGTTAAATTGATAATGAAATCTTTAATCAAGGTGTACTCATAAGTAGAAAAGAGTTTTGACTTACATTGACTTAATAGTGGGATGAAATGTATGATCGATAATTAAGATTGACACATTTCTATTTCTTATGATTGGTCAAATCATATTGACGAATATATTATAGTTTCATGATGAACGAACAAGTTTTATTTGTCATATCACGTGACATTTTTCATTATATGTATTGCATTGACACATTATTAGATCTCAATTTGGGACGACGATTATGAATTACTAATAAACTACAAGGGAATTTAATTTTTTGATTTTGATTGGATTAAAATAATAATTCACTTCATTAGGTATCGTGATTGAGAATGTAATTGGTCACACACAAAAGAAGAACTAGACGAATGCAAAATATTAATTAATTAATTAACAAATATTGGACAATTAATTAATTGGTTTGCTTATTAATGGACTAAGTTAATTAATTCGATTAATTAATTATGGACCATATTAATTAATTAGATTAATTAAATGTTAGATTGGGTTGAAGAGACACTTGCTACAGATCACAATGAAGAGGCATCTGTTGTAGATCACAATGAAGAAACACCTGTTGTAGATCACAATGAGTCGCCTGTTTCATCTCAAAATGAGTTACTTGCTGCAGTACAACATGAGGCACCTATTGATGCATTCCCTGTTGATGAAGCCCCTGCTGTTTCACTATGTGTTGATACACCATTTGCAGATGCACCACTTGATGATGCATCCCGTGTTGACGAAGTCCCTGCTGCTTTGCCCCATGTTGATATACCATTTACAGATGTACCCCTTTCTTCTACGTCACCTGATGATGTACCCATTGCTGATTAAAATGTGGACCATACTGACACTCGAGAAGGAAATAAGGAATTTGAATTTGAGGAAGGCCTAATGGAGATGTTCAGTGATTTAGATTAGGAGCAGGAGAAATATATGCCTATAGATGATCATGATGAAGATACATTTTTCAGGTTGTATGAGGGTTTTGATATTGGTGATGGAAATCTGAGGGCAGAATATGAGGGTGCAACATGGCATGTAGATGGTGATGGACGTATTATAATGAGTTCGATGATCTTAGCACCATTCCAAGTAGGGATGGCAAAAAACTCTCCGGCTCGAGCGACTCGGGCTCGGCCCGGAAAAAGCCCGAGCCGGCCTGCTAAGGGCTCGGTTCCACCGAGTCAAGGCTCATGTTGAGCCCCATTTTGGGGGCATCGGCTCGACCCCAGGTTGGCCCGTGGCTCGTCACCGGCCCGTGATTAAGTAATATAAAAAAAAAAAAATTTTTTTTAAAGTTTAAATGTATTTTTTATATACTAATATTTAGTTATTATTTATAACACGCATAAATTGCACAAATTTTAAATATATTATAAAAAATTATAGATTTATAACGAATTTTAAAAAAACAAGGGGCTGTCTCAGCTCGGGTCCGCTAAGGCTCAAGTCGAAAGCTCGGGCTAAGCCTCATTTTTTTTGGTTGAGCTTTTGCTCGGCTCGGGCCTAAAAAAGCTCGGACATGTTTTGCTCGAGCCGAGCCTAAGCTTTGAGTTTTGGCTCATGGTTCGACTCGGCTCGGCTCGACTCGTTGACATCCCTAATTCCAAGTGATACTGAAGAAGTTGGTAGCTCTCCAAGAGCTAGGAATGAGCATTGGTTTAATCCTTCTACAGACATGCAAGATCCAAAATTCCAAATAGGTACGATGAAGATATTTTTTGTTTGTTGTATGTTCATATTATATTTTTTGTTCGTTGTATGCTGGTTACTTGGCAAAAAAGTATATAAGGAATTTCATATCTGATCCAAAAATGTCTATGAATAGTTTTATAGAAACAGTGAAGGATGATTGCATGTATATGTGATCCCTAAGCATCAATTTTATAGGACAAGATCTAAATACGCAGAAGTTAATGAAATTGTGGTTGAACAGTACAAGATCGTGTAAGATTACAGTGTGGAGTTAAAAAGAACTAATCCTAGTAATACAGTGAAATTTGAAGGGCATTGTCATACATTCAAAAGACTATATATGTTTGGGGGCTTGCAAAGAAGGTTTCAAAGCTGTGTATATGAATATGATTGGTTTGGATGGATGTTTCCTACAGCGTTTACAAGGTGGGCAGATGTTGGCTGTAGTAGGTATTGATGCAGATAATTGCATGTTTCATGTAGCTTAGGTTGTGGTAGATGTGGATAACAAAACAATTTAAGAATGGTTCTTAAAACTTTTGACATTTGATATAAGGATGTATAATGCTAGGGCTTGGACCTTTATTTCTAAAAAAGAGAAGGGCTTGGTAGACTCCATAAATCTATTGTGTGAGGGTCCTAAGCATTGGTGTTGTGCAAGGCCTTTATATAGTAATTTCACCTTGGTGCATTAGGGACTGACTCTAAAGAGCACGTTTCAGGCAGCAACAAGGACAACAATAGTGCCAGAGTGGATAAGTACAATAAATAAGATGAAAGATATGAATGAAGCAGTATTTAAATGGTTCAATGAGAAACCAGCATCACAATGGAGCAGATCACATTTCCAAGATTATTCAAAGTGCGACATCATACTGAATAACTTGTATGAGGCATTCAACTCTTCCATATTGACTGCAAGAGAAAAGATTATTATATCAATGCTTGATAAGATAAGATATCAACAAAAGTCGAGGATGAATTCCAAAAGGGAAGTTGCACAAAGATGGGATCATTCTTTTAGTCCTAGAGTTATGAGTATTGTTGAGAAAGTAAAGGCAAATGCAAGGTTCTTGAAGGCTGGCTATGCTGAAAGTGAAAAGTTTGAGGTGAGCAATATCAATGGAATGAGATGGAGTGCGGACTTGATGAACCGTGAATGTGCATGTAGAAAAGGGCAACTTGCTGGAATACCTTGTGGGCATGTAATGTCTGGTATGCTATCAAAAACCATTAGCATATATGAGTATGTAAATGTATGCTACAACAAAGAAGCTTACATAAGGTCCTATAGCCTAGTCATCCAACCAATTTTAGGTTTTGAGTTGTTGGCCAGAGTTGGGGAAACATCCTTTGAATCTGCCTATAAAGAAGAAACAGGCATGCAGACCAAAGAAGTTGAGAAAAAGGTCGCTAGTGGAGCTACTTGTAGGCACCAAAGTGGAAAATACTTGAATGAAGATGACATGCAAAAGACATGGTGGGACAGGCCATTACAAGAAAACATGTTTGAATCAGATACATAGCCAACTGAATCATAGGGCAAGGGAGAGAAATACCTCTACATAGTTGGATACAATGCCAACTTCATCACAAGGCAAGGGCAAGAGAAGGACTTCTACTCCATTGAGCCACGAGCAAAGAAGAAGAAAAATGGACAAAAAAGAACATAATTTTTTGTATGATGATCCTTTTGAACAAACTTTTTCTATAATGAAGTTTTTTGTGTACTACCTTTGGCAGAACAAAATTGGAGTTGCTTTTGTATGCTGAACAAACGAATTATGATGTAAAATGTGAATATTCTAATAAAAAAACTGTTCTTTGTGTCATTAATTAGTGACTGTTGTTGGATGATTGTGTTTTGGGTACTTCGGAAATGAAACAGGTTTGGAATTCGCACATAAGCAGTCGAACATATATTCTGACTCGTGTAAAGGAATGGGACACAAGCTTCAACTCCTTAAAAGGTTTGGGACCTACTCTGAAACTCATGTAAAAAGTTGGGGACTTGCTACAAATTTAAATACAAATATTTGGAACCTACACCGTGACATAGTTAAATGTTTGGGTCTTTATCTATGTCTAATTAAAACGTTTGAGACCTGCATTGCAACATCTACAATAGGTTTTTGAACAAATTTGTTTCCTTCATTTTGAAGCCTTTGCTCATAGTGGGAGGTGAAAACTGTGATAAATAAAAATTAGGGCAACATTGTTGAATGATAACATGTCTTATTTAATGGAAAATAAGTTACATGACCATAGACAACACTTGATTTCTAACTCATAAACCCACATTCCAAAATACAAACACATCATTTGAGCTCAAACCTAATACAGAACTATGCACAGACCCATTTAACAAAAACTCCACATACAAATCCACGTCTTCCATGAACCACGACTTCTTACATGTAGGGTGGTTAGTTCAGCTTTCATCTATCTTATAACACGTAGAAATCCAAATATTATCTCCTTCAATATATCGTACATTGGAGGGTTGTAACAATGGGTTCAAGTTCATCCATGAGGTCTTCATCTGCTCAGGGTCATCGCATATACAGACATTGCTCTCCATATTCATACTGAAAATAATCATAGATAAATAAAAGAGAGAGAAGAATATATAAGACCTAGAAAAGTAGAGAAATGAAAAGTGATTAGTATAGTAAATAAGGGGGAATAAAACTGGATAAAAATGCCTTTAAATTGGTCAAAATTTGTCTTTTGTTTTTCCATTTTTGAGGTTAACTGATGGTAGAACTAACATTTTTCATCATTTTTGATTGCATATGCAATTTTTTCACAGGTTTGGGACCTATGGTGGCACAAACTTAAAGGTTAAGGTTTAGTCTGCAAAAAACACAAAGGTTTAGGACCCCAACTACAATTTTTCCTTTAATAATATGAAGTATTTGGAGGTGAAAAGGGAGAGGAAAAATTACTGTTTAAACGAAACAGAGATTTCCCTAATAACATTGCCACCCTAGAGCCTTGCCTGGCATCAAGTGAGCGATGGTCTATCGCTCGAGTGCAAGGCTAGAGCCCTTGCTTTGAGCGCCAATCGGGCATGAAGCGAGTGGTGCCGAGTTTATTTTTTCTACTTTTTGAAGTCTGAATCTTGATCTTTTTCTTGTATTTCTTTGACTTTTAAAAGTATATCAATGGCAAACTATTTTTACTATAACTAAAACCCAATAACTTCTATTTTGACTTTAGTTACAACTCGATTAACTTCTAATACAATTCAACTAAAACACGATTTTGTCTAAGAAAGTTGTCAATTACAAATTTGAATATTACTAATTATATAATTGACCCTAACAAGTCTCGATAGTTAGCTCTCAATCTTCCGTCCATTTTTGTGATTTTTCTTGCAATCAAAGAATCCTACGGAATGTTGATTCCCGCGTGATAATCTTTTCCGGTAAGACTCGCATAAAAATATGCCACCTTGATAAGATATTCCCTTTAGTCTTCCTCTTTTTTTCTCGGGCGTAGCTGGGCCATCCTGGACATGAACTAGAGACCTCGCCCTATCTCCCCCTTTGACATTTCCATCACAAAATCATTTATTTCAAAGTCAAAACAAAATCTACCCAAAGACTTAATGTCAAAAGTTTACTCAACATCTTGTCAATATATTTTTTGAAACACATGGAAACAACAATACCACTTGAAAAGCAAGAGTAAACGACAAGTAATAAAGTAGAACTAGCAACTCAAGCCATGATATCGAAGATAATTTCAATATGAACAAACATTTCTAGATCAATATCAAATCAAATAAATTGTCAGTTTCCAAAGTTAAGTATCAACATAAAAAAAAAAAAAAAATCTCCACCTAGCTTATATACCAACCCCTTACTCATACACATAATTCTTTCAAATGAATACTAATCTCTTCCCCCTTTTTTTTTATCAAGGATAACAAAGGAAAAACAATAGTATAAACATGAACAACACGGAGAGTAATAAAAAAACACAGGACAAAATATTCAAAATTATGCAACACATGTGATGGAAGAATTTCTTTCTTTTTTATACAACTATTTTTTATGGATTTTTAAAAATAACATTATAAATAGTTATTTGCTTACGTATACATATGTAGTTCATAAATATTAAAATTTTCCCATATAACCTATTTTAAACCTAAATTGAGAAAATTATATAAACTATTCATGTGTGAAAAGTGTCATTAAACTCATGTAAGCAAGTCTCAATCTTGAATTTATGAGAAAGGACATATAAAAAATCACTAGTGAATGAATAATTTTTCAAGTTATGAAGGTAAACCAATGTTATTAAGACGTTTTAATTAGATAACTCATATTGAATTGTATAAATGTTTTTTTCTCCCCATATCTTTAAGCACGTATATATAATTTCTCTCTCTCTCTCTATTTTTTTTTTTATATTTTATGTGCAAATAAAATCTTCATTAAGCTTTTTTTTTTAATGATTCTTGTAATGAACTTTAGGCGGATGACTCTCAAGTCATATAAACCATATGGTACCAGATTTTAAGATACACAACATGACTCGAGTAAAAAAGGCTACATATATGAGTATAAGATTTATCACAAAGAATACTTTGAACCTCAATATTCTTTTTATTTTATGAGGAATGTACAAGAGTTTAATTCAACTCATTAAAGTTCATTCCATATTCAAAGTCAACTCATCACACCATGACCGCCATCCCAGCTCACACATGTGGTCAAAACCCACATTCAATAGCTTAATGTGTGCAATACACATAATACATGCAATGACCTATACCAAGTACTCCAACTAAGTTCTAAATAAAGTTAATAGAAACTTTATTCACTATTCATTAATTGTGTAAGTACTTGATCACAAATTAATATGACCAAAAATATTATTTAAAAGTGCTATAACTTCAAAAATCATTCTTCCATTTTCAAATTTTTTAAAATCTTAAAATGTTTATTTTTCATAATAATAAACAAAATGCAAAACAAATAAAAAGGAAAAAAATTTAAAGTACATGCATGAATATGTAAATATCATGAATAAAGCAGATGCATGTACATAATGAGGCAAACACTTGCTTTTTTCTTAAGAGCTCTGTGAGCAATATCGCAATTAAAATCATCACATTAACTAGAGGGCTCACTCTTTTGATCCAAACCTTCTTAGAAGAAGATATAATTTTAGTCAAATGAGTTATCAAATCAGTCGAGTGATCTAAGTCAAATGTGATCTAACTCCCCACAATGGGTTGAATTTACAAATCAACAATCAAGTGGTTGAATTCAGAGACATTGGGATGTGTTATAGATCTTCATGAATATGATCTCTAATGTAAAATAATGATCAACATACTTTGGAATGAACACGGGCTTGGGTGTTTATAATATGAAGTGTTTGGGGCAAAAAGGGATAGGAAAAACTACCATTTAAATGAAATAGGGATTCCGTGGATGACACTATTGCTTGAGCTCCTAACCTGGTGCCAAGTGAGCAGTGGTCTGTTTCGCTCGAGAGCTAGCTAGTGCCAGCAAGCGGCTTTGAGCGTTCGAGCACGAAGCGAGCAATGCTAAATCCCTTTTTGCTCTACTTTTTGAAGTCCGAATCTCAATCTTCTTGTATTTCTTTGACTTCTTTTTGCAGTCGATCAAAATCAAACTATTTTTACTATAATTAAGATTTAATAACTCATGTTTTGTATTTAATTACAACTCGATTAACTCATAATACAATTCAATTAAAATATGATTTTGACTAAGAAAATTGCAAAGTACAAATTTAGAAATTGTAAATTATATAATTTGGTTTTAACATCTGTGAAGTGTAATTAAGTAATAAGTTTGTATGAACGATTGTAATATAGTTTTGAACATTAATTTTAATTAAAAAAATTTAAATCTCAAATCGATGTTTTGAATTGTTTTTACTTCTATTCTTAATGCTTTGGATCAACTTGCCACTATTTCATTAATTTGTGAGGGATAATTACATTGAGAGACTGATTATTTGTTTAGACCATGTGGTAAAGAATTGCAATTTGGATAAAGAGATAAATTTACACTTTATAGTTGTCGCTGTCTTTAAAGGAATTCTTTGGTGATTAAATATTCTTGATTAATGCTTATTCAGATTCTAGAGTGATATTGGAGTTTGATTTAAATAGGATTGGTTTGAACTTGAGAGAGGTAAATCAAATTAAGTGGAGAGTTATGGTGAACTTGTGAATTCTATCACTTAGACAATCATATAAAAAAAATATCACTTTTATTATTTTAGTATATTTAAAATAACAAAAATAATATAACTCCTCCTTCAACCGAATTGAAAATAAGATTAGTTCAACCAACGGTTAGATAACAATCCTTGTGGAAACGATAATTCGGGTTCTAAGGTCCACTATATTATTTGTTACAATTCGTACACTAGCGGGATATAAAATCAGCAATAATGGCCTTTTAAAAATGGTTTTTAGTTGGTTTGGCTTAGACAATTATAGAGCAACTCTTCCATCATTTTCAACGCCCAAACATCAAACAACCCTATGAATTTTTTTTATCATCTCTGCAAGAATTGGTTGTAGATGTGCATTTATAAGATTATTATCCAGCCATAGAGAATTATGATCGGATTTTTGTAACACAATGTGATTCAAAAAAAAAAAATACTCGACGGAGTCACCACAATGGAAGACAGTTGCTCATAATTCTTCTGACAAAATAGAATTTATATATGTTCACAATCTCACAAATTTATGTTTTCATTATATTTTAGGAGTGAAAATGTAATTTTAAATTTTTATTAACAAAAAAAGCAAGTTGTACGTGACTTGTGAGACGGCTTGGCTCATCTGACCAAGGGGCGAGTTGGTAGGATGAGCTGAGGTAGGATTTTTAAAGATGAGCCAGTTCGTGCTTGGCTCACCTCATATACGAGTGCGAGTTGGCTCGCTTGTTGGGTCGATTTGAATATGTATATGTATACTGTTTAACATTTTATTTTTCATTTCATCGTGCCACTTTGCAAATCGTTTTTGAACTATAATGCTTGAACACTGGGTATGATTCATGGTACCATTTCGAAGTACTCATGGGTACTTTGCAATGTGCCATTTGATTCACAAAAGTACGAAACAATGATGATGCTATAACGAGCCAAAAGTAGTTACTCGTATTAATTCGAGAATTGACGTCATTCGACTTGGTTTCAAGTTGTTTTTCTCAATCATCAAGGCAAGTTCTTGAATATCATCTTAAAGTACTTACGATGAGCTTCGTAATGTATCTTCCGAATTAAATTATTATTGTCAAGAGGGATTTTAATGTTCTTATTTCGTTTTCTTTTAAATCGGATTTAATTGCTATATGACGTTATTTGGGATCCTCTGACATTGATAAATTATTCTAATAATGGAAAGGATTTTCGGGACATTAAAATGAGGAACATAATCAAATGCTAAATATAGCTAGCAATGTAGATTATCAACCTACATATTTTTCAGAACTTTGAAGAGATTTACAGAATATTTTAGAAACATGGAGAACGTTGGAGAAATTGAGAAAGTCAATTCTAGGAATCTATGGCAGTAACCTGTTGGAGCAATTTACAATAAATAAGAGAGATGAAAGAAAATTTTGTAAATGAATGTTTAAATTGTCTAAGATTGTAGAGACAGTATTACCATAAGAATCCATAGACACAAAATAGAATTATTCTCCACGGTCTATATAAAGGAAGTGAAACTATAAAAAGTTAAATAGATCATGTTGGATAACCAATCGAATTAGAAGTAAGTTAAGAGCTAAATATGAGGGATAGAGTCATGAGAGTAATATACTTTAATACTTCATATATTCAAAATATTACGTCCCCACTAATCTAATGTTTTGGCTGTGTAACGCCATGACAACGAGGTTCCATGCGAAGCCTACATGGCATCCAATGTGGAGTGATACCCCATAACATGCAGATGAGGCTCCTATTTGAAGTGGTGAAGCCCATACATCGGAGCACTCTAGCCGAAGCGGTTGCGTATGGAAGTTCAATCCGAGGCTCAACCATGGAGTGGAATGACACACCTCCGTTGAAGATCTCCTGTTGATAAAATCTCATTCGAATGATTGATATGACTCATGTAATAAGTAGTATGCCAAAATCTTGTTGCATTGGTCATAGGGTAGTTGTCCCCCTTTTAAGAGCATTTAATGCGCAACACGCTAATAAGGTCAAATTAACGCCTAGGATAGGTATCACAGGGACGAAATCCAAGTAAAATATTTAGCCAAATTTTCGCCTATGATGGCAATAAGATCCCACTCAATCAGCCCACTGATTTGCACAATGCACACACACACGAAGTAAGGGCAACAAATGTAAAGGAACACTTGAATTACGAGTAAACCCAACTCGTTTTATTACTCCACAATAAATACAAGAAAAGAATGAACACTGAAGGAACACAACAAACACTCCGTGTCTCATTGCCATTTTCAATTTATAGGCAAAATCCAGTATGCAGTTAACACCCTTAACTGCCAAAGGGATAAACCAACCTAATTGGCTACATGCCAGAAACCGTATCCCACAACTATTCCCAACAATTGTCCACACTTTCCATTAGTATGGACTCCGAAAATTGCTAAACACGAGTGCCAAACAAGTGCCCAATTTGGACACCCGAATTTATGGACTTCAGCCCATTAACAGGAAGCTGGATCAGCTCATGTCTTGCCAATCTGCCCACGAACAGCAAGCTGGATCAGCCCATGCCTTGCCAATCTACCACACTTTGACACCAGCCAAACTGAAGCATCATTCCCACATTTTCCCTTGCCAAGAAATATGAAATGTACACCATCAACACATCTTCCTGCAAAATTTCGGCATGAGTCAAAGGTAANCCCATGCCTTGCCAATCTACCACACTTTGACACCAGCCAAACTGAAGCATCATTCCCACATTTTCCCTTGCCAAGAAATATGAAATGTACACCATCAACACATCTTCCTGCAAAATTCCGGCATGAGTCAAAGGTAATCTCATGACATTGGGCATGTCAAACTTCAAGGGTCAACAAACCTCCCCCACCAGAAGAGTCCGACGTCCCTGTCGTAAGAGAGTTAAGATACTCCCTCACCTTGTCTTCGAATTGCCGTAGATCAACATCCCTTTCATAAGTTACATCCACCCCGCTACTACCTTTCCACAAGACCAGATAGTATGTTCTTCTATTCTTCTTACTCGCCCCCATTGTTCGATGACCCATGATCTTTGCCACCTCCTTATCATACTGTTTTCTGATCATAGGAGGAGCCCTCTTGGCCTGCAAACGATCTTCTCCCACTAAACTTTCATTGAAAGGCTTCAGAT
>CAIGRP010121020.1:8616-32677 GCA_903798385.1 Fraxinus cuspidata
GGGGGGGGGGGGGGGGGGTTTACGTGTAACTATTTTATTGGAGAATGTGTGGTTAAGAGAGAGAAAAATGATTTACAATTTAATGAAAAATAACGGAGGGCCAAACGGGAGGCTAAATTTCTACATGTAAACACTTACTCATCTCTCTTTTTGCTAAAAATAGTTTTTTTAGTAAATTTAAATAAAAGTTAATGATACGTGATTAGAAAATTGATAAAAGTTGTGAATCTCATTAAATATGTAATTATAAATGAATTTAAAAATATGTATATAAGAATGATCTACTGAGTACCGATACTCATCTTATATTAAGCACAAATGACATGTCACGTAAATTTATTAGTGGATTATAAACTTAAATTAAATGTTGAGGTCCACCATAAGTTTAAAATTTACTAATGGATTTATATGACACATTACCGGTGCTCATTAGATCATTTATGTAGATATATATAAATTTGAAGGATTAATACCATTTGCGATATGCTCGAGCCTATTGAAAATTATAGAAAACCCCCTTGTTTACCTCTTGTGCGAAAACACCTCTACTGTCAAGATCCGCCAGATTTACCGTTAAAAATTGTGAAGAATGCCAAAATTAAAAATGAATAATTGTAATTTCAGAACCCAAACTTTTTTATTTTTTTACAAATTAAATTCAATTTCTTTATATGTGTTATCTATCATCCCAAATCCTTAAAGAGTAATGCCATTTAACCACATTGAGGTTACAACCCTAATCTAGATGACTCTAAATGATAAGTTGAATAAAAAGTGAAATTAAATGACTTATTTAATTTCACATATCATTTAATATTTAGAGATACCTAGACTGAGATTGTAATCTCAATATGACTACATAACATTACTTATCGTTAAAACATTACTTTCCACCCCACCCCATCCCATCCCATACCATACCATTCCATCTTCTTCCCCGAAAATGAAAAAAATAAAATAAATAAATACCGACAAAAAGCAGAGAACTAGAAATTTCAAGGAACAATGCTATGAGTATATGAAGATTTTACAGAATTTTAACAAGAAATAAACTTGGCGAGTTAGCATTGGAAGGGAAAAAAAAAATCAATCTAATAGGGTGCTGCCACGTCAACACCCTGTTCAATCTCCGTTAAAAATTATTGTACGTACAGCTTTATTGAATCAAGTTCCTTCGAGTGCAAGGCCTGCATATAAATCTAAAACACATACAAAAAGCACAGAACTGGAAGTTTAGTTCTTATACAATATATTGATCACATTAACAATTTATTAGAAGTCAAGATTTGATAAATTTATTTACTTTCAGACAAATGTATGACCACACAACCAGAATCCCTCATTTTGGTCCCAAATCTAGTGAAGTTTCCTTTGTTTGATTAAAAATTTATAGATGATTTCCTTCGTATATTGATCACAACAATTCTATTCTCAAATTCCTATAATTTGAAGAACCCATCTTTGGCAAAATTTCGTAAAGACTTATTAGCACAAAACGTCCATACGTTTGGAGTTCAGTGTGCAAAACGTTCATACGTTTCATTTTTTTTTTTTTGCATTTTCATCCCTATTTCACGTTTCATTGTGTAAAGCGTCATTTTCATCAATTTTCTCAATAAAATAACAATTATACCATCATATTTAAATAAAACAAAAAGAAAAGAAAAGAAAAGAAAAGAAAAATAAAGAATAAATTGCAACCATACTCCCATTTTTTTTAATAAAATACAAATCAATCCCAAATAAATAATTCCCACATCAATCACCACCTTCAAACCATTCCAGTTCCAACCCCCCATTGCCGGCACCATCCAAAACCAACTGCAATAACTTCCCATTTTCCCCGATTCATTCATTTTGGTTCTTCTCTATGGACGTTGACGCCTCCCCGAAATTCCTGAATTCTGACCTAATACAAGTCCCCCAGTTGCCCAATTACCTCCCGAAAATCGCTGTTATCTCGCTGGAGTCCGACGGCCTCCAGTTCTTGCAGTTCATGATCGCCTGCTCCATTGCCAGCATGATTGAGCATATGGCCATGTTCCCGATAGACACTATTAAAACCCGTATGCAAGCCATTGGCTCTTGCCCTATTCAATCAGCGGGTGTAAGAATAACCATTGAATCTGTCCTCAAACCCGAGGGGCCGAAATGACTGTACCGTGGTATTGGAGCTATGGGCCTCAGGGCTGGCCTTGCACATGCTGTTTATTTTTCTGTTTATGAAGTTTGCAAGAAGAATTTTTCTGGCGGAAATCGGAATAATTCTATGGCACACGCTATTTCTGGGGTTTTTGCTACTGTTTGTAGTGATGTGGTGTTTACTCTTATGGATATGGCGAAGCAGAGGCTGCAATTGAGTAGCAATGCGTACAGTGGGGTGTGGGATTGCGTGAGGAGGGTATTGAGGGAGGAGGGGATTAGTGAGTGATAAAAATGATGAAGGGGAACGGCTTGTGTACAGATCCTTGGGGGACATTTTTTGTTTCTGGGCATTCTTCAATTTTTTCATGGAGGTTATTGCAGATGGTTTTGGATGGTGTCGGCGCTGGATGGCGATGGGGGTGGGAATTGGAATAATTTGAAGGTTGTGATTGATGTGGGAATTATTTTATTTGGGATTGATTTGTATTTTATTGAAAAATTTGGGAGCATGGTTGCAATTTATTCTTTATCTTTCTTTTTATTTTATTGAAATATGAGGGCATAATTGTTATTTTATTGAAAAATTGATGAAAATGACGCTTTCTACGATGAAACGTGGAAATAGGGATGAAAATACAAAAAAATTGAAATGTATGGACGTTTTGCACACTGAACTCCAAATGTAGGGACGTTTTGTGCCAATAAGCCATTCCGTAAAACTCCGCAAACATATCAATACAATTCACTGGAATGGGAAAGATGAAGCAAAGAAAATTCTTGGACGCTATGACTATAATTCCAAGCAGGACTTGTGAAATCATCACTGCCCAAAAGTGGAATTCTAAGTCTTGCTTCCCCATTGCTAATTCCAGTCTTTGTGTGAGAGAGAGAGAGATTTGGAAATTTCAATGTTGTATTTGGAGGCATTATTGTCTAGATATTTACGAGGCTTTGGCGTATCTTCATCTCAACACTTCTTCCTCCAAAATGGTTGTTTGGCTTGGCTGTATTTGGAGGCGTTTTTTCCTTCTTATTTTTTTTGGGAAAGAAGATGAAGTGGACTAGGGGTGAAAAATAAGGTTCTAACGAATTATAGGTGACACATATAAAATATTTAATATGTAAAAAAATAAAAAGTTTGGGTATTGAAATTGCATTTATTCCTTTTTAATTTTGGCATTTTTTTTTACTATTTTAACAGCAAATTTGACGGATTTTGATGGTAGGGGTTTTCCGCACAAAAGGTTTCAAGTAGGGGGATTTTCTGCGATTTTCAATAGGTAGGGGATATATCACTAATGAAAATGTTTATAGGGGATCCTCTGCTATTAATCCTAAAATTGAATTATGTTTGTTAAGCAAAATTAAAATTTTAAGATAGAACTTCAAAAATTAATAAAATGGACATGTCCCATACTCATTCGAGCACAAGAGGATATTTGATTGGGCTTATTTTTCATAGAGAAGCTATCTTTTTACCTCCTATTGTCATAATAAGCCGAAAAAGAAAGAGAACCAGCCGTAAATTGACGAATGAAGAGGCACGCCCAAGTAGACTTTATTGGAAATGAATGGAATTGGAAACGCAATTTTTTCTTCGTACAGTGATTATAAATGGACAAGTTTCTCTCTTTTAAACTATAATTTCAAGTTAGGCTGGACATTTAGGTTTTATGGTGGGACATGGAACTTAAAAAAAAGGTTCTTCTTGCTAGTTTTTTCTATAGATGTTGATGATATTTTTATGTATAAAAACAGAAACATACGTATACTATTTCAAACTCCAAATCATTCAAAAGATTCGAATTTCAATAGTGTTCTTGTATTCTTAAAATTATTCGCTTATGAAGTTTCAAGTTTTTCACCATATTCTCTGTTCGAGTCATTTCTTTCATCTTTCTTGATTGAGGTTTTCGATTTCTTCTCCTACTCAAGTTTTAAGCAACACATACAAGTCCCTTATAGATTAATCTGATGAAATGTTGGCACTATCAAGAAATGATTTTTTTTTTCTTGGGTTCCTTGTATGCTTGAAGTAACTTGTGATGATGTAGTAGAATTTTTTTATTTTTTATTTTTAATTCGGTAGCATGCATGATTAGTTCACCTANCCCCCCCCCCCCCCCCCACAACAAAGGAAAAAAATACACTTTCGAATAATCCAATTACTCAGAATTGGATTGAAATAGAGATATATATATTTCTATTGTTTAAATTCTGAACTCTTGACTCTAATGTGAGTAATAGAAATAGGAACTAATAATATAAATTCATAATGTCTATCCCCATAAATAAAAATCTCAGTTGCTACTGATTTTTTTCAAATATATTTCAATTGTAATTGAACTTTACGAAATGATTTTCATGCTACTAAGTGTATTAATTATCTGAGTTGCCATCAAACTTGTCAAAATGTTATCTCATCCATCACTATCATCTCATTGTTTTAAAAGTTAAACAAATTTGGTGACATGGTAGTTGAAATGACGGACGGAATAGCGTATTGGGAAGTTCTTTGAGTCCATTAACTTCTATAACAATGGGTAAGGAGTGATTGACAATTCTAATATTTTTTAAAGTTCAATTGGGAAATTTTTGAAGAGGGTCAGGAACAACATAAATATATAACCCCAATATCATTGGTAGTAATAGCATTTCTTAACAAAGCATTTTTTGGTTGAGGGCAATGTTGCCAATTTAAAACTAGAATTAATTTTGTGTAAATATAAGTCGATAACGGATGGAACAGCGTATTGGAAAGTTCCTCGAGTCCATTAACTTCTATAACAATTAGTAAGGAGTGATTGACAATTCTAATATTTTTTAAAGTTCAATAACAATTGGGAAATTTTTGAAGAGGGTCAGTAACAACATAAATATATAACCCAATATCATTGGTAGTAATAGCATTTCTTAACAAAGCATTTTTTGGTTGAGGGCAATGTTGCCAATTTAAAACTAGAATTAATTTTGTGTATATATAAGTCGATAACGGATGGAACAGCGTATTGGAAAGTTCCTCGAGTCCATTAACTT
Organism: Fraxinus cuspidata; assembly: GCA_903798385.1. Lineage (NCBI taxonomy): Eukaryota > Viridiplantae > Streptophyta > Magnoliopsida > Lamiales > Oleaceae > Fraxinus > Fraxinus cuspidata. The sequence goes on from CAIGRP010121020.1 coordinate 13,798, forward strand.
CTATAACAATTAGTAAGGAGTGATTGACAATTCTAATATTTTTTAAAGTTCAATAACAATTGGGAAATTTTTGAAGAGGGTCAGTAACAACATAAATATATAACCCAATATCATTGGTAGTAATAGCATTTCTTAACAAAGCATTTTTTGGTTGAGGGCAATGTTGCCAATTTAAAACTAGAATTAATTTTGTGTATATATAAGTCGATAAGTAAAATCTAAAATGTTATTGAAAAGAATATGTAAAATCATTTTTGAAAATCGTTATTGTCCTCACCTTCAGACCCTATCATATTTTTCACGACGAAATTGACAAAAATCAAAGAGAATGAAAATATCGTACTTTACAAATTATGTCAAAATCTTAGTGCATCCATAGTCTTTTCTGACAATCACTAATCTCCTTTTCCACCCGATGTATCTTGTTCCACGATCTTCACTCTCTCGTATCCTTGTCCTCCATGTCTTCCAAAGTTGTCAATCATCATTTCTCATTTTGCTTTAGCATTGACTGATTTTCTATCTCATTTTTTACTCGCAGTTCTTTCTTGTTTATATCTTGATTTAGGAGTTTCGGAGAGACGTCAAGCTTTTTTTTACTAAAAATAAAACAAATAATTAGACATGTTGGTTTATGTTGATTTTTAAAATTTGCCATTTTTCATCCATGAATTTCATGGCAAGTAAAAGCAAAATCTAACATGGCCATTTCGAGTCTTCGAGAGCGTGGGAGGGAGAGAGAGTCACGTGACATGGAGGGCCCCTTCAAGCTTCAATGCTCCAATGACATGACCAAGTTGGAGGGAAATCCATCCTACCGTCCATTCAAGAATCAACGTCCAAGATTTATTTCATTTTATTTTACTAAAAAATAATCACTTATTTCTCAAAAGTAAAAGCTAAAATCAGAATGCTCCAGTTAAGAGTAGGGTGCAGAAGAACCACAACTGAGACTCCAACACACCGAGAAAGAAAGAAGGGAAAAACAAGGCCTTCACAGAATATCAAATGTGCCGATTTCATTTTCTTGAAAGTGGAAAGAAACCTGTAACGATCTGTTACAATAGAAAAAACCTCAACATAATTTGTTGAGAGATTCAAAATCTGTTCTTTATTATCACATAAAATTATCTTCTTCCGGGCTGCTCTACAAAGAAAGCTGAAGTATTGTAATTCCTTCTTTCTCTTCTTTACTGTTTTCTTCTTCATTGTTTCAATTGGATTAGGCTAATGGGTTATTAGATTTTGCAATGCTGTGTATTTAGATAGTTTTGGGAAGTATTTCCCTCAGATCTTGAAGTGGGTTTTGTTTTTTGTTAATATCTACATTTTCTTGAATTTGAAGTCAAAAATCTCAGATGGGTGACTAATTATGGGTTTTTTTGCTTTGTTTTGTTGCAGATATTTACACGTGTATATAGATTCATACATGGATAAGTTGCAGTGGGGGAACAGGAAGAGACTGAGATGTGTAAAAGTGAAAGACTCATCTTTGAATGGGAAATCGGATGGAGATGGAACTGGGAGCGGTGTTGTGAAGAAGAAAATCACATCAAGGGTTGTTGATAACAACAATAATAGTAATAACAATAACAAAGAATCATCTGTTCTTCCTCCTATTCCATCTCCTCATCGTTCAAACAGGTAACAAGATTAGGTTTAAATAGAAATAGATTGATGCCTTCTCTCTTTAAATTTTGGAAATCGCATTGAAAATATTGTTAGCTTTTGAAATTTGGGCTATGATTTTTGAAATTTGTAGTTCTACTTTCTTGTGAAGTGGAGATTTACTTGTTTACTATTTACATATTTTAGGGTAATTTGATGGGGAATAGTGATGTTATTGATTATGTTGAGAGCTTAGATTGTCATCTTATATCTGTTAAAAGAATATTTTTTAAAGAGGTGAGAAGTTTGGTTAAAGTTGGTTGTTGTTGGATCCACGACTATCAACTCTCATATGTCTAGGTGGAGTCTTCTTGGTAATTAAGATTGATATTTGTGCTTTATGGAAAGTAAAAGAAAAGAAACGAATGTCTGGGTTTAACGAGTTTTAGTATAGATTCTTTGTTCTATATGCAACCAACTTATAGATATGTATCTATATGTACTCGAAATGGAAAGTTGAAGTCTGCCACTAGTTCAAAAAATGTACTGATTTTTTGGGTTTTTCGTAACAGGGACTTGGGAATGAGTAGATCTGGTGCAAATGATAACCGAAAAGCATCAACGTCTTCATCACCTGATAAAGAAGATCGGTACTACACAACAAGGGGTTCGGGGATATTTGATGATAGTAGCAAAGCTTTTGCAAATCCTAAGGAGGAAAATAGAAAGATAGTTTGGCCGAAATTACTTGTTACCTTATCGAGTAAGGAAAAAGAGGAAGATTTTATGGCTATGAAAGGCTGTAAACTACCTCAGAGGCCTAAGAAAAGGGCCAAGTTGATCCAAAGAACTATTCTTGTAAGTCATTTGTATACACATGAATCCAAATTATAAAAGCATTCGATCATTTTGTGATTTGGGTTGTTTTAGTTATGATTTGAGGTATGAAAATTCTTTGTTGTATTTGTTTGTGCAGTTGGTAAGCCCCGGTGCATGGTTGTCTGATTTGTGCCAAGAGAGGTATGAAGTGAGGGAAAAGAAGACTTCAAAGAAGGTACTGATATTTCTATTGATATTGCTTTGTTCTCTTATATTTTATGCCAATTTCTTTTTCAGTTTTGGCTCTAAAAACTTGGTAGCGATTGTTATTTGGTGCAGAAACCTCGAGGATTGAAAGCTATGGGAAGCATGGAAAGTGATTCAGAATAAAGCTGGGACAGAGAGAGGGAGAAGATAATGTAGTAACAATCTGATATTTTGCAAGTTGTAGTAGTATCATAGTTTATAATTTGGAGTTCTTGGTTGGTTTTGCAGAGCTGCTGGTAGTTCATGAGCCTGATCTTCAAATCTTGTATTGCATGTCTAAGAATGAATTATCATTTTCATTATTTTCCGAAAATTGAAGTTCTTTGTTACCTGATGCTATTGTCGTGCTTCCATAGCCAATTCTATATTTGATGTCATCGTACACTTATGCGTGCATTTCTGTTTCTTTTACTCGTTTTTTCCTGTCGATCTCCGCATTTTCATACGTGATTGTTAAAGGAAATGACTATTAAATATTGTATTGAGTTGGAAAGTTAGTAATAATGTGTTCCATATTCAAGTCAATTTTCATGTAATGACAGTTCAGATTCCTTTCTTTTCTGATCAATCAGCAGATATAGAAAAATGAAAAAAATACTATAAGATTGCATTGCCAATTAAAGTAAAATGATGAGACAACAACTTGTACAATTGATTTCTACACTCAAAATTGCAGCTGAATATTCAAACCTCCCGCCACATTGCTATTTGCAATCCTCTTAACAATGTATACCTATTTCTTTGTACCCTTTTCTTCCACTGCTCATTTACAAGGTTAAAACCTATATTCTTGCAACATTTACTCGTGTACACATTTTATCCTCGAGAACCCTAGTTGGTAAAGGCCAATCAAATTGCTCGAACACAGAGATGCTCCCATGCTCGCACTCTTGGATGCCCATGAACTGTTGACACCGAGATGCTATTGGATTGTGAAATTCACGTGATGAAGCACAGTTGCGCAGTCAGTAAATTCCCTCGAATCCAAGATTCCAGCTGCAATCAGAACCAAATTGTGCACAATCTGCTCAGCACAAAATAAAAGGTACACAAGTGTTAAGTGCATGTTCAGTGGATTGTATACCTATAAATCAGAACAATCACCATATTAAGAGCACGTTTGGAAAGTGTTTATAAATGGTTCAAATTATAAATACATAGAAATGTGTCGTGAATAAGTAGGCAATACTTGTGGATCCCTCGAAATGTGAGAATAAAAGTGACTTGAGGGTTTATATACCGTTTTATCCAAACATAGGCTAATATATCTGAGATAAAGGTAAAGGAGTAGTATAAGAAAATTACCAGAAGAAAGCCCCTCCTTTTGGATTATTTGGCAGCTTGCACATATGAAGGGCAATGCACAACCCCAGTAGTTTCTGTCCAGAAGTTCTCTGAACCGTAAAGGAAAAAAATAAGCCGTCTCTGTACTATAAAGCTTCAAGAGCTACTGAAGCTTTGGTGAATACAGAGAGAACAAAGGGTGCCTCTTCTCCAGGATGAATGGTCGTTGGCACAATAGTGTATCCCTTAGGATCAGGATCAAGGACCATCTCGCAAGATATTTCCCGAGAATTTACATAATCTGTGCCACCAACTGATTCGTGCAAGTAAATATTGTAGGCAGCACGACGTCCACGGGTCTTGAGGATCCTCATCCCTATGTAGAACATCTGTGAATCATGGCTTGACTGGAAATTCTTGAAACCAGCTGTTGTTCTCGAGAAGCTCACACCCTATGTAGACACAATTTGGCATGAACCAAACAAGATACAGCTATTTGAAGATTAATACGCTTGCACATATACAAAAATACCTGAGTTAAGGTAATGAACACATGAATTGGTAAGGATGCATCTGGCCCCATGGCTCTCAAGCGGAACTGTGGATTTTGATGCCAACTATCATAGTCCTGGCAGCCTCCAGCGCTGTAACCTCTCCACTGACTATGGACAGAATAACGCATCTCAGGTGGGTAGACACGGCATACATATATCGACCTGAAATGTATCTGAAAATCTTGCCAAGACATCCAGAATATACCATCTTTTGCCTGTTCACAAATGGATACACCAATAGTTTCATGAATAAAGTAAAAATTACCAAATTATAATTTCAAGCAGGACAAAAATAACATATAGCACGGTTACGCAGAGAAACCACATCGAAACAATTAAGCAAATCAATAATTGAAGATCGGTGAATAAAATACAAATCGAAAGTACCTGAGGGACATGCTTGAGCTTGTGCTTCATCCTCTCTGTCCATTCAGGTGATGAATCAGACCAAGGGCCATTCCACTCCACCTCATTTGCCCATGGATTTCTGATCTGAACAAGTTTGTTGCCATCTACTTCTCGTACCTGGACAGATATATATATATATATATATATATATATATATATATATATATGGCAAAAAGTGGTTGCTTCACACAATATTCCTTCTAAAGGTTTTTAAGTTGTTTTTACGTACAAGGTCATGGACCAACATACCTGTAATATCGAATAAGCATGCCCTTGCACAATTCCACTGGAAGAAACATGCACATCCGACCCTGAAGGGCTACCAGCACCAAGTAGAAAGCCTTCTTGTTTGAAGCGTAATAATTGAGACCATAGTCTTCCACTAGCTAGATCAATCTGGGCTTGAGCACTCCTAATGTCAATCTCCTCACCTGCACCGCCAGTTAGGTCTACAAGAGCATCTTGGACAAGCCCACCTTCCAATGCTTCATATGAACCATGAAGCTTAGCATATGCTTTTTCTAATACAGAGACCCATAATTCATTACCCTTCCTGCTGGTGGCAAATGCAGGTTTGCCAGGTGATTCACATGGAATCCAGTCATCTACAACAACAGGAACCCATTCTCCCTGAAATCAAGGAAAGCATAAATGGTCATATAGTAGGTTCAAGAAATAAACTAGACAAATTTGAATTGATTATTACAACATTAGATAGCATGAAACCAGGTCTGGTTTTTAAAACATTGGTTATTCCACACTGCCAAAATAAAGTACAATAGTTGAGAAAACGTCAAATTCTCCTATGAAAAGCTAAGGTTGCATTTAGGGGCCTGGAATTTGGCAAATTTGAATTAAAATCCTCTAATTTTGGTTCCAAACAATGACAGCAATTTGCACAGATTTTAGATCGAAGTAAAGGAAATAAGCACAATTTGAACCACCTGAATACAGAAACGGACTGTATAAATTCCTTCCTCATTATATTGTGGAGTAATAATGACTTCTGATATGCGTGAAACCTCAGTCAGCACTGCAACGGCGCTCAAAAACCAACAATCACCCAACCGGCCCTGTTAGATTCGAGGCATTAGTAAGCAACTAAATTCGAAAATAATTTCGGGCATCAGATTTCATGTCCTGATTGCTGTATGAGAGAGAGAGAGAGAGGGAGAGAGAGGGAGGGACCTGACAAACATCAGAAGGATTTGCTCTTCCCAAAAATAAGCATGGATTAGAATCCAGATGCTTTTCCTTCACTATTTCAACAGGCCTCATCCACTCCGAAACAACCTATGATAGAAAGAAGATAATTTAGACATTCCATGCAGTCATTAAGATGGTAAAACAAGACAAATAAGAAATGTAACCCAAATGAGAAATCAGAGGGAAGTTACCTGCAATTTTGAGGGGGGATTGTCAGGATCAACAAATAATGAGCGATCATTAGGTGGGAATTCTTGATCAGTAAACTGTGATTCTCCTCTAGCCAAGAGAGCCTCCTTAACAGCCGATTCTACAGACCGCATACGTTGATTGATTTCCTCCTGTGTCTCCATCCTAGGTTTCCTCAACCTCCTAGTAAAAGAATCCACATCTACCACGACCCCTTCACGATCTGATCTTCTCCTCCTCCCACTTGAATATTGCCCGTCCCAATCTATATCATCCCTGTCATAAAGATCTACACCTGCAGGATCACTCTCCCAGTCCTCAACCTATGTTAAATCACATAAAATAGAAATCAGAGAACTGGTTTAGAGCCCAAAAGGATGACACTGCCAGTGCAGCCGAGGTAATGCAAAGAAGTAAAACTTGTGGATTAAAACATAAAAATGGTAGCAAAAAACAGGTGCAGACCCTTGGAGGAGAACTTGTCCACTGCCAATTATCATCGAGGACATCCATTGTATTGTAATCTGAAGAACCCATAGCAGCAGCAAGAGCAGCAATCTCATCTTCATTCAAGCACCTTCCCCAAAGGAAAACATCCATTATGTGCATTTTGGATTCAGCACCTTCGCTATCCGACCTCCCAAATGCATCGACATCTGTGGGTGGTCTAACTCCAAGCCAAACTTCTGTTCCTTGCTCCCATATGCCGTTACCCACATTAAGTGGAAGCCCCGGCTGATAGCCATCATAACCACCATCAATGAAGCAAGTGGCCTCACCTAAATCCGCATCAATGGTCATTGTGACAATATGCCACCTGCAAATCAAAAGTTTCATGTAAAACATAAAGCCATCTGAAAAAGATAAGGAAGAATGTAAAATATAAACAAGAAAAACGTAAGCAACAAATTGCAGACAAGTTTGAAAGGAAAACCAGGTGGACAAAGGAAAAGGGAAGAGAAAAGAAGCAAGACAAAAACCGTTGGCCCCATAGGTTGTTTACAAACTACAGAACAGGAAAAAAATAAGGGGAAGAATAGCGCGCGCACAGAAGCAGACATTCACAGACCTTCCATCTGCAATACTAGATGAACTTATACTCCACTCCTTTGCAACAGTAGTCTGTCTATCACCTTTTGTAATTAATCGCAGACCAACTTGTCCAGCTTCAATGCCTTGTTCAGATCCAGCCACAAGAATTTCCCAACACACTTTCTTCTGGAATTCAGTACCCAAGAGGCAAACAGGCCCAGACTCAGGCTGAATCATTACAGAAACAGAGAAGCTAACTTTCTGACTTTGACATAAACCAGGATCAATCTGTCCACATCGCCTGCCACTTGTTGTTGGTTCATCGTCAAGAATACATATAGCACCAGTAAGGCCAGTCTGTAAAAGTGACAATGTGATGTTAGTAATCCATACCATTAATTGAAAAACTTTGGTAGTCAAAATTACCTACTTTTACCTGTTCCCAACCCCGACGCAGTGGGATAAAAAAACAACTAAGTAAAAAAGAATGAAATGATATCTACAATTTTCCACCCATAAGACGGTAGTTAAGATTTTGGCAATCACCACCTGGATAACACAATAAGTTTATCCCTAAAAAAATAAGTTCTTAATTCTCGTTTTATTCAAAGATTAATAGAGAAAGAAATAATAATCTTAAACTCTCGTATTATTCGAAGATTAATAAGGAATGATATAATATTGAAATACCTGAAGTGCCCTATCAGATAACTGAGTTGCACGTATTCTATATGCAATGCTTGAAACTCTCTCCCGTGCAAATGAATCGGCAAGCAGTGAATCCCCTCCTACAGCCCGCACAGCAGCGGCCATGGCTGCCGCCTCCCTGCTTCCAGCATTAGGAATAGATGATATAAGAGAAGCCTCAATTTCCTTCCATTTACGTTCTTCTTTCTCCAGAAGAGCTTTTCTTCTTTCTTTACCTCTCCCTTCCTCTTCACGTCTCTGCATCAAAATCTCCTCTTCCATCTCCTTCTCTCTTATGTAACTGCAAGAATCATCAAAAAATATTTAGAAGTACCAAGACAAGCTGATGCACATGCAGATTATCGAACTTAATTTCTTAAAGTGTACTAGTTTCACCTCTCCTGTATAATTTCAAATTGCCTACGATCCTCAGGCATCCACTTTTTAATTTTTTTGGCACTTAAATCTGAAAAACCTATGCTGTCAAGGAAGAGTCTCAAACGAACTTCATCCTGGACAGGCACAAACAAGGGTACAAGAATCATTAGAAGTGAAACCAAATGACGAATGCATGGCAAGCAGTATGGATCATTTTTACCTGCACCCGTTCTGCTTTGGCAGTCAAGGAAAGCAGAAGAAGTAAATAACCACCAAACTTATCCCACATGTAAACCCATTCAGTATCAATTGCCTCCTCCAGAGCCAGTATTCTGGCATGGGCACACATTTCTCTTTTGTGACCTGCATCACTGATTGATTCATGCCGCAATATCCTTTGACTTCTCAATCTGGAGAAGAATGATCCAGCAGCCAATTCTTCATTTCTCAAACGATCTCTTAGTTTCATGACATCGGCTCTGGGAAGCACAAAGTTCCCAGCCCTATCCCGTGCAACAGTAGGATCTCCAACTAAAAGCGCAGCTGAGCTTGCAGACCTCTGAGGAGCAGAGTAAGTTCCAGATAATGCATTTCTTGTCTGCAAGGTGTAAGAAGGGACTTCTAGATCAGAACAAAGACATATATCAACTACACAACCATAAGTTCCAGATTCAGGCACGTTATAGAAAGCAGCTGAAAGATATCTGAAGCAGAGAAATAACCGATAGAACAAGAAATATGAAGGAGCCTTTAGGAAACAGTGTTTTACAGTTCAACTCGATGCAATTTCATAACCTCAAATTTTTTGCCATTATTAAACATCACAGCAGGTCCATTTTTCACACCTGTACTTTCTTCAACAGCTACAAAACATCTTTACTCTAAATCGTGGAAATGATGTTTCATCATAATGATGAAACACAAAATGATATGGAAGCAGATGAGGACACTGAAGATTATCCTTGCACAAACTACACCGTGATAATTGCCTCTCTCTTCCCTTTTCTCTCTCTTTTATGAAGTGGTGAGGGAAAATGAAAATTGATCCATCAAAATGAGTAATTAGAGTTAATGAATGTAAGAAGAACATGGAACATCTGCTTCAACAGATGATATTGATTATGTTAATGTGTCCGTAAATTGAAGATATAAAGAAATATAAAACAGTTGAACCCCATAACTAAGAGTGTGAAATAAAGAAGTAACAGAATGGTAGAAGTAACAGAATGGTACCAGCTTACATTAAACTTCATTTGGTTACAGAGTTACTGTAAACAAAAATGAATAAAAATTTTGAGAAATTAACATGCAGCTCAAACTAGACGCACCTTGGTAGCCGATCGAGCTATTGCCTGGATTATAGTTTCCTTACTTAGGAAATGAACAGCATCTTCCACCATCTAATTGAGAAGATATATTAGAATGGATAAAGGAAGCAAAATGCTGAAATAAGCAAGGAAAAACTCTCAGGATGATCTATCAACAAGTGCATCAAGATTGCTGTTTCATATGCACATTCAGCCCCTGTTTGGTGGGGGATTAAAATCGAATTTTTAGTAAGTTGTGGGTCCTATAAAATGTGTGGTTATAATTGGTTGTTGACTTTGACTTAAATTAAAATCTAAATTTTAATTTCTACAAAACAAGGGCTAAAACATGACAGTTATATTGCTTGGTTTTATGAATGAGTTCGTGGTAAATGGAAAGTTCAAACCTTAAGCGTTAAACACGGACGAGAGACGGCGAAGCCAAAAGCCACAACAAGTGTAATTGCAGATACAGCAGCACCAGCAAATGGTGGATAAATCCTCAAACTGGCGACTACACCCCAGCCTTCGGTTGCCAATGCAATGCCATAAAGCATAAGAAATGCAGCACTTCGGAAAAGACAGAGATAAACTATCAGACAAGATACCAAAATATGTAGTTTGGGAAGCATTCCAACTTGTTTAGGAGTGGAAATTATGCATACATATAGAACAGATGAAAGAAGAAAATCCCACATGCACAAAGGGAATTTAAGCAAACCTGACGTTTTTCCCAGTATCTGCATGAGCATCATAAATATAGACAGGGAGCACCCTCGGCGAATAAACTACTATAGGAGGCGAAAGAAGCACCTGCAAAAAATGGTTTCCATCACACAATTGAATCTAATAAAACATTGTGAAAAAAAGATAATAATTTTACAAAAATGAGGTTTATGAGTAATATGCTTCAGATCTGGATTTTTTAAAATCAGATATTACTTACAGTGAAGGCCCTTCCAGCCAAAAGGAACAGAAATGAGAAGTAACCAACAGATGCGCCGACAAAAGCTTTATCTGTTAAGCACCAGCGATTTTACAATGTTATGTACAAGGCCAGAATATGTCATGAGGACGGCATTCTAAAGAGAATTTCGACAGAGTACATGAAACAGGTCTGATAGTGCAGTCTGCTCTTTAACTGGGATAGGGTCAAAGAAAGGGAAGAGAATGGTACCTTGAAACCAACCAACAAGGAACGCTGCTAAAGCCAAAAGAAATGCTACAAAACAAACGAATAGTGTCTGAAGTCTTGTCAGGTAAAAGTTGTTTGAAGCCCAATAGTGAATAACGCCAATAGCCAGGACGAGGAGGAGAATAACTAAAAGGAATGATGCACCTATCTGTTGTAACAGAAAATGAGGAATCATGTCAGCCACAACCACTACAGATGACAGATAATAAAAGATGAGGATTCCATCACAATGCTCACTCACCGTCCATGGTTGAATTGTCACAATTATGGCTGACATTGCACCAAACAACAGAAGAAGACCAATAATTATGAATACATAAGCGCCTCGAGAATGTTTCCAGTTATCATCTTTCCTGCAAATGATAAATGGAATATCTTTGGTGCGGAAGCATTTATGAAATTCTTGTAAAAAGAATTACATTGGAATAATCTTACTTTGTATTGATATATGATTGATTGTGTTGAAAAGCGTACATTGCCATATTTATAGAATCTTATTAATAAAAGGAAACTAAAATAAGAAAACTAATAAAATCATAATCTAATTAAAAGTCCTATTCTAATCAATAAATAATAGAAATCCTATTCTAAACAAGAAATAAAAATAAAAAGATAAAACCTACTAGAAAAGATAAATCACAATTGTAGTAAGAAACTACTAATCATGAATATGTACTACATCAATCTTAGTCTTCAATCACTCTTTAAGATGGCATTTGCTGAAAATTACTTTTTAGGGTGCAAGCCTCGCCCATCCAAGAAGTGAGGTTCAACTGCTAAAACTGTACAAGATTACATACCATTTAAGCAAACCTGAACATAGTGATAATAATGCTGGGATACATATCAATGGTAGTAATGCGGCGAGAAAATCAGCCTTTGTTGGAGACTGGTCATTCCTCGAACTCACCACCTCCATATAGGATGCACCACAGAATGCCACAAGAATAGCTACAAAAGGTTGTGGAAAGACCTCAGAAAAGGAGTGCTACACTAAGAGCATGTTTAGGGTGGCTTATTTCTAAGCTTACTTATAAGGAGAGAGAGAAAGTACAGTCTTGATACCTTTTCTCTCTCCTTGTATAAGTAAAGTAAGCAAGCTTATAAGCCGCACCAAACATGACACAGAATGCCTCATAAAATAAAATGATTTATTCACAACTAGGGATGGAGTTGTAGAGGAAGGATAAATGAGACTTCACCAGCAAACAAACCAACACATACAGCAGCTGAGAGTGAAAAACGATATGTTGCAAACCATGACACTATCGGCAGCACGCCGGTAACTACCAAAGCAATTGCCGATGCCATTGCCCATCCAATATACACTGGTGATGTATAGGGAGATGAAACACTATTCTGATCACCGTTCCACCCCTTGTATTTTAAATTATCTAAAGGCTTTACAGATACAATTGCACCAAGGGCTATTACTGATCCCACGAACAAGGATATGCAAATGAAAAGAACAATGACCTGACAATAAATTGTGATGTCATTAGTTACAGATACAGAAGTTCAATTAAAAATTTAAAATCCTTACAACACATATGGTTGTCAATGATCTTGTTAATATAGAAAAATGATGTCATTAGACCACGGGTTATCATCAAAGTTTTGCAGTAGAATCCATCTATGACCCCAGCATATAAAAAATCTATGGACACAAGAACGATTACAAAAAATGAAACCGTAATCCATAAAAAGTTACCAAACGATACAGTAGAGACACCCAATAGCCCCCCTAACCCCCACCCCTCAAGAACAACATGGGAGTGCTGCATTAAAACTGGGGAGAGGTAAAACGGAAAAAATACTATAACAGTTCTTCACAGGAAAAGATCATTTAAAATATCAGCAGAAGGTTAGAGATTTCCAGTAAGAAAGCCAAATGCTACAGCAAAGAAAATGCACATTCAAGACAAAAACTCATCCATCATGCCTAATCCTCCAGCAACATTGAATAAACCATACAGATTTTTCATTTCAATCATGAATTTACATCAGCTCTCGAAGTCTAAACAATGGCAACTGAGGATGCAATATCATACTAAAATTCATCTATTTAAGGATAACTTCAAACACAATATGGACCGAGGCAGAGTACAATTTTTTTCATTAACTTTCTGCATAAAATTATTGTGCTACATACAGGGAAGTGCCAATTTAGCAAAGTTTGGCACTTTTTCATGAAGGCCCTCACCATTGCACTTGTATGAGAAATATCAAAATGAAAGATAACTGCTTCCTCAAAAATGATAAGAAACTATAAAAACAGATTCTCTTTGCATTACACTCTTAAATTGATTCCTCAAAAATCACTATTTTGTGAAGAGGGCAAGAAAAAAAAATGAACAAGTAGTGGGGCCACCATCCAGTCTAACAACAAAAACAGAAGCGCGGAAAGCTTAAAGGTCAAACCTCCTTTCTCCCCAGAATTCCATGCTTTCCTGCATGGCTTGCATTACCAACTCTTGAAACCCAAAACTGGTAACCATTACGAATCCATAAGGGAACGCCAATCGATAGGCAAGCAACCATGAGAGGTAGTGTCAAAGATAATCCAAGAAGAACTGATGACTTGCTGCACAAAATTACAGATCGGAATTTCAATTACATCGTCAACCAATATCACTGCCACATCAACTTATTCTTTTCTTTTCTTTTTTTTTCCCCGAGGGAGGGAGAGTGGCTCAATGAAATATTGAGTATTTTTAAGCAAAAACATTTGTTCGCAATTATTAGCACATTGAGAATAATAAATTTATACTAGGATGATATAATAATCCAATGCACGTGTTATACCTCAGAAAGGAAAGCAACAATCCGACAGAAGTGCTTAGCAACCAAGCTATAAAACCGTACTGCATAACATGAAAAGTGAAGATCGATATGAAAAATAACGGTAATAACAATAACTCCAGAGGCCAAGTAGATGCAAAAGAAACTGAGTAAAAGTTTGCATATAAAAGCTACATGCACATCAGAATACATTTCATGCATTATGAATATTAGAGAAGCTACAGGGATAAAATGGCAACATCCTAAGGTATCACAAACTAGCCTAATCATTTGCTAAGATAATTTGCTCTATTAGAATAGAATCAATAATCAAAACTCTATATAACACCATCATGGCAATGCTTCAAACTATATGATGTTGTTAAGCTATATAAGCCCCTGTTTGGTGCACAATTTTTCCCCCAAGAATGCATTTTTTTGTTTGATATGATGGGGAATATGTGGTTGAAAAAGAAGGAAAAATTATTCATGTAATGGAAAATATTATTTTATTGAAGGATGTGTGGTTGAAAATAAGTAGAAAAATGAGAATGGAAAAATAATGTGGCTCAAACAGGGGCTAAATATAAGTCCACAAGCACAGAAAAATAAGGAAGAAGAAAATCTTTGTTGGAGTTATTAGAGGGTGTCTCAAGTATGAGAAGACATTAAAGAAAGCAAATGTGGCTCGTCGTGAGGTAATAAATCAATAGTACGCTCTTTAACAGGACAATAATAACAACTTTAAAATAGACTTTTAGGCACACTGAAAAATTCACGCTGAACTGCAAATGTTAAATGTTTTTGAACCATCCAGTGACAACCAAAACCTGTACTTTAACCTGAAACCAATCCAGATTCGTTAATCGATTAGATTGCTATCTAACAAAGTCGAAAATACCTTGCGTGGTTTTGAAGTCGTGGACAATTCTTCGGATTGAAGTGACCTAAGGAAAGCCATGATTGAACAGACAACAGGAGATAAAAGCAGCACCGCAATGCCAAATTCGAACTAAAAGTAATGAACATAAGAAACAATTAGGCTGTTAAAAAAGGTTCTTAAATTTAATGTACACATGCATAATCAAAAAAGCGGTCTGGTAAGAATGCCAACCGTACCTGTTGGTGTGTGACATCTATGAGGTATATTGTCTTCGGACGAAAAATGGCCACAATGGTAGTCTCAATGCTAAAGACAAAACTGAAGAGAACCCATGCTCGTTCTGGGGTACCTGCTATATGATGCAACATTAGTCTACACAGTCGAAGCCACTTCTCCAATCCACGAAGCCTAAGTTCTTCTGAAAATGAAATTTGATTCGGCAGCACAATTTCAACACTGTTTGAGTCAATGATGTTCGTATTAGTATTGTCACGGTGGTCTCTAGCATCCAAACTACTTCTCTGCAGTAGAGCGAGGATCATTGGATCCAATCCATTCTCCTTCAGCATCACAGCAAAATTAGGGTCTAGACCTTTATCCTGCAGTAAGCTGGTTAGTTCCAGCTCTCCTCGTCTTGATCTTCTTTTCAACATAGATGTAATCCGCGGATCACTCAACTTCTCCTGGAATGCAAGTGCCAAATTCAAGTCCATTGCTTGATTTAGAGAGGTTGACGCACTAGACTCACCACCTTGGCTTTCCATACCACTACTAGAACAAACTAACAAACAGCTAGTATGGTCAATGTTCTTATCAGTATATGAAGACCCGACTTCAGTTTCTTGAACTACTGAACGACAGGAACTGCTATGTAATGCTAAACTTGGTCTTCCGCTATCTATACTCTTATCGCTATGAATCCCTTCAACATTATTCCAGAGAGTAACCTCGCCGGTACAAGGTGCTGTAGCAGTACCAAGGTGACCAGCATCCGCGCTACTACTACGTTTTACACTTGAACCACAGCCTTCGGACGAGTTAGATGAGCTGTTTTGGTCTTTTCTACGAAATCCTTCTCTAAGGCGAATTACTGTACTATGCAATGCATCTCTTCTTGCAGCTGATGGATTTGTAACTGATAAATGACGAGAAACTGCAGCACCTAGTAGTACAGATGCTACAACTGCATAACTGATACAATGTCCTAGATACCTGAAACGAAGAGGTGCAGCACAAAAGTCATGAGGCCATGTATGACAGATATATTTAACGTAAATCTAATCATGAAGTCTGGAACAAACCAGTAATGAACTCCAAAGCATATGAGGAAGACCCGAGATAAGCCAGCAACAAAAAGTGCAGCAACACGATTTTTAAGAAGCTGAAACCCATATAAGCATGCCCCCATGTTCCAATCTAGCAGAAAGAAAATCAGGATAATAGCATGAGTGTGAAGCAGAATATATAATAAATATATTGTTTCTCTCAAAAAAAAGGGGGGGTGGGGGGGAACAAAACTGCATGTGCATATATCAGAATAATAGATTCATTTATCATTTATGTAGTGGGTGTACCAAGAATAATAACAGCAGCCGATGTAATAGCTCCAAGCCAATTTGACTCTTTCGCAGTCAGGCCATACAAGATGGAATATACCAGCAGAACTACAATGGAACCAAGATATAGAAGCCCAAGATGTGAAGCCCTGCAGAGATAAATTTGGTTAATAAAACTATGAAGCAACAACAAAGATAATAGACTGAAAGAAAATACAAAATGAAATCATAAACTAAAACTCAAATACTGGATGGACCTGTAAACTAGAAAACTTTGTTGGCGCATACAGGAGCCTATTTGAAACATGGGTGTACCATATAGGCGACTGCACACATAATGTTTGGTTCGTAAAGGCAAAGGGCACCAATAGTGGTAGCATACTGAAGAAAATCTCCAGAAAAGTCTCATGACCAGAACACAGGAAACTGTAGCAGAACGTCATAACTGAAGAGCAATTAAAATAGGACTTACCTTCTAGATTGACGAGGATATAACTCGTTGGGGTCCGGTGGTTCTGTTAAGCAAGCCACCGGACCCACTTCAATACATTCCGAGTAAGCAAATTTATATGCCCTTCGCACATATTCATCAACATCCAAGCCATTGCCTGTTGAATTCATCCAAGGATTAGGGATAAAACAATAAACAGACCATAAACCCTAAACCGAATATGGAAAGTGGAAATAATCCAATGTGAGAAAATGAGATTTGATTGCATTTTATTTTATTTGATAGATTAGTGCTTCATATTGAATACAGAGTTCTGAAGCCAAAAGATTCATGCAGACTAAGGAAATGCTTGTAACCATAAGTTGAGAATCCCGACAGAGTCCCCCTCTAGGAATGGTAGATCCCGCCACATCCAAACATCTTTATCCTCCACCCAACCTAACCGGTCATGTTGCCGGTCACCGGCCTCATCTCAGACGACCCTACCCTACCGGCCTCTCGCCACAAAATTCCAGCCAACAAGCCAAAAACCCTCATGCAGCCGGAAACCCTAGTGGCGCAACCCGATTCGGTGCTAGTCCGAACGGCGCACCGGCCGGCGAAGGGTCGGAGGATCACGGCGCTTCTCCTCGTGCAGGTAAAACTTCAATCACAGAAACAGAGGAGGAGGAATGGATTCGAGGTCACGCTACCCATTTTCAGATCGAGACACTTCCGGTCATCAGAGACCCACACGCGCCTGTCCGGGGGTCTGTGCTGGCAATTCCGACCCCGGCGGGGCCGGCGCGTGGTGAGCACGCTAATCTGCCGCCCACGCGCCACCTGCGAAACCTGTCGAGAATCACCTCGCTGCAACGAGGCCGTCCAGAACATTGTTTTCACCATCAACTGGCTTGTTTGCACAACAAAGCGGGAAACATACTCATGCAAGGGATATGAAGGTCTTCAGTTCACGATTTAGAGTTGAGGCAAAGGAGTTCGTGGTGACCGCCATGGAATCAGGTTTGATTAAGCTATTAGAATGGGGATCGAAGATATCGGACGCAATTTGTTTGGATCGTTATGGGGCCGTTTGGATGGTGAATATGGTAGATAAGTTGAGGATGGCTGATAAGTTGGAGGATTTTGTCGTCAAGTTTAACGAGTCTTCTCGAGCCTTTTTGGCTCAACGTTGTGTTAACAATCGTGGTAGGTTTCTGATGATAGCACAGTATGGGGAGGCGTAGAAAAGGAGTTGTGATGGTGCCGGAAGGGGCAAATGGAGAAAAGGATGGGCCTCGGTTTCACGCGTTTCAGGCTGTGGTTGATTCATTTTTTGTCAGAGATAAGATTAAACGGCGAACAACTGAAGACAAGAGGCAAGCAGTGATGACTTATGCCGATGTGACTGCAAACATATGGACATCGCAAAAGGCTAATCAGAATGAATTGTTGTGTACGGAAAGGGCAGAAAATGTGGGGAATGTTCCTAACACGGAATTGAGGGCTCGCATCCAGGCGTTGAGAGGGGAATTGGATGAATTGATCAAGATAGTGGAAAGTGGGTCTAGGGTGGGTTTCGGGAACACCTATTGTTAGAAGTGTGGGGTGGGCTTAGATGAGCCTCAAGCCAATGGAAAATATGCAGCGAGCTCGACTTCAAAGGAACTACCGGTGTTTAGGGCCCAAATTACAAATAAGCAAGTGGGTCGATAAGCCTAGAGGTGAGCTCCAAAGGGGATCTGAAGTGGTAAATACTGTCGATGATGGAGATAAGGTCGAGACGGAGGAAACAGATAGGGTTGAGGTGGACTCAATGATCGAGATGTATCGAGAGATGGAATCTCGGGTTAGTGGAAGCGCTTGATTGTCCTATAAATGATGGTGAGTTGGATACGATTACACTATTGGGTAATGAGCGAGAAAACAGATTGATTCGGGGCGATACATCAACGTTGGCCATTGAGAAACAGCAAGGGCCGATAGGGTCAACATCTAGGGTGGTGAATACATATTGCAGGAGATATTCTAAGCCTTCGAAGGAAGGGGAGCCAGAGAATGATACTGCTCTGGCGGTGTGGGTTGGAGGAGTCGGGAATGGGGATGTAGACAATGATGTTGTACGGGTGGAGGGAGCGGAGGGACAATATTGTGTTCCCATTTATGACGAGGAGATGGCGAAAGTCTGTGCACTTGACGATAGACCTCGACCGTCGAGTTGGGTCCTTCGAAAAATTGTGGACTTCCGCAGAATGGTAAGAGTGTCATGTAATGGGTACGAAGATAGGCTCTTACA
>CAIGRP010121035.1:0-15645 GCA_903798385.1 Fraxinus cuspidata
TGATGAGTTTTGTAATGAAAATAGATATGAACATAATTTCTCGACTCCTAGATCCCCTCAAAAAAATGGTATAATAGAAAGGAAGAATCGCACATTAGAAGAAATGGTTAGGACCATGCTAAATGAAAATAGCATGCCAAAATATTTTTGGGCCGAAGCCGTGAACACTACTTACTATATTGTTAATATAATTTTAATTAGTCGAAAAAAAACCAAAACTCTATATTAACTTTGGAAAAATAGAATTCACAATTCGGTTATTTCAAAGTCTTTGGATACAAATGTTTTATCTTGAATACAAAAGAAAATTTGGAAAAATTTGAAAAATCTGACATTGAAATTTTCCTAGGATATTCATTGACTAGTAAAGCCTATAGAGTTTTCAACAAAAGAACTCTAGTCGTTGAAGAATTTATGCATATCACTTTCGATGAAATTAACTCTCTTGATCGTGGGAAAGGTAATGAATTTAATGTAGGGTTGGAAACTCCATTCGAACAAATGACTAAGATCAACACAAAGAAGATCCACAAGATGAACGTCAACAAGGAGAAAATGTTCCACAAAGAGAAAAAGAGCCAACTGAAGTCCAAAATGATTTATCTCTACCAAAAGAATGGAGGTTTGTTCATTTTCATCCTAAAGAGCTAATTATTGGTGATCCATCAAAAGGTATTACTACTAGAGCCTCTACTAAAAATTATTTAAGTAGTTGTGTATTCATTTCAAAACTTGAACCAAAGAACTTCAAAGAGGCCGAGTTTCATGAATTTTGGATTCTAGCTATGCAAGAAGAACTTAATCAATTTAAACGGAACCATGTTTTAGATTTAGTCGCTAGACCAAATGATCAAACCGTCATCGATACTAAATGGGTCTTTAGAAATAAATGTGATGAGAACGAAATAATTGTGCGTAACAAGGCTAGATTAGTTGCCCAACGTTACAATCAAGAAGGACATTGATTTTGAAGAAACATTTGTATCTGTGGCTAGATTAGAATCCATTCGCATGCTTCTTGCATTTACTTGTCATAAAAATTCACACTCTATCAAATGGATGTCAAAAGTATTTTTCTTAACGGTTTGATTCAAGAAGAAGTCTTTGTTGAACAACCACCTGGTTTTAAAAATCACAAACATCTGGACTATGTTTTTAAACTTTGAAAAGCTCTCTACGATTTAAAACAACCTCATATGGCTTGGTACGAACGATTGAGCAAATTTCTAGTTTCAAATGGCTTTTTAATACGAAAAGTGCATACCACTCTTTTTGTTAAAACTCAAAAGAATGATATGATCATTATTCANGCTTGGTATTAAAGATTGAGCAAATTTCTTCTTTCAAATTATTTTTCAATAGGCAAAGTGGATACTATCACTTTTTGTTAAAACTCAAAAGAATGATATGATCATTATTCAAATTTATGTTGATAACATTATATTTGGTGCTACTAATATTTATCTTTGTGAAGAGTTTTCTAAGTGCGTGAGGAATTTGAAATGAGCATGATGGGAGAACTTAATTTTTTTATCGGCCTCTAAATTAAGCAAACTTATGATGAAATCTTCATCAATCAAAGTAAGTACATATTGGACATGCTCAAGAAGTTCGGCATGGATGATTTGAAGTCAATGAGCACCCCTATGAGCACATCCATAAAATTGGACAAGGATGATCAAGGTACGTCCGTTGATATAACAAAATATAGAGGTATGATCGGATCCCTTCTTCATTTAACCGCAAGTAGAACCGATATTATATTTAGTATGTGTTTAAGTGTTAGATTTCAATCGAATCCTAAAGAATCTCATCTTAAGGCCATGAAATGTATCTTTAGATATCTTAGTGACACTAGAACTTTAGGGCTTTGGTATCCCAAATGCACCCACATTGATTTACTTAGCTATTCGGATATCAATTGGGCCGGATGCACAATCGATCGTAAAAGCACTAGCGGAACATGCCATTTTTTAGGCTTTGCACTTGTATCATGGTTTAGCAAGAAATAAAATTTCATTGCATTGTCTACCGCCGAAGCCAAATATATCTCGGCCGCTAGTTGCTGTGCACAGTTCTATGGATAAAACAAACTCTTAGTGATTATTGCATATCCTTTGATCATATATCCATTATGTATGATAACACTAGTGCCATAAACTTGTCTGAAAATCCCATTTTACACTCTAGGACGAAGCACATTGAAATTAGATATCTCTTTCTAAGATATCAAGCTTAAAAGGGTGATATTGTGTTAGAATTCATAAACATGGAAAATCAATTGGCCGATATTTTCAAAAAACCTCTGGCTCTTGATCCTACATATTAGAAGAGGTTTAGGCATTATTGATAAATTTGAAGTACGTGATTAAATTCATAACTACATGCGCTTACGTGTTTTCATTGCATTATTTTCACGTGTACTATAATTAGATAATTTTGTGTGTTTTAATAAAAAAAGGGGGATCGTACGAGTCAACTGTACGTCTGGTAACCCTATCCAGTTTGACAGAGAATTTAACTCTGTTAGCTGGACGTCCGATAAAACGCGATTAAAATCCCCTTTTGCAAACCAGAACATAGTTCTTCTTCTCTTTTCCATTTTCACTCATTTTTCATCCTAAATCTCGTCTCTCTTTCGTTCTCTCCACTTAAATCATCAAATACTCCTCAACATCAATAAAACCACTACCTCTACACTTCAAATCCTTTCAAAACATCACAAAACTTAGTGCAAATCAACTAACACTTCCATACAAAGTTTTACAAAATATCATTGCACATGTGATTCTTCCTTGAAAGGGTCATCGAGATGAAGTAAACTTTTTTGATCTTTTTATCCTCTATTCCTTTCTTGTTGGACGAAAATTAGATTTTTCAATTATTACATTAGGTCTTATGAAACTTGTGCATTCCATACGCCATCTTAATACTTTACCTTACGTAATGCTCCTTACAAAATATTTTAAGCATTCTGACATACCACTACACGATGAGACATTTGTTAAACTTTGCCCTACTGCACTATCAACATTCAAACCCTTAAATGAATGAAAATAGTAAAAGAATACGATCAATATGTCACACACACAAAAAGGTTCGACTCCACCTCGGGTCCATCAACTCTACCTTTTGAAGGTGATGAGGATGACGATGTTGATGCTGATAATATACCGCAAGTTCTGCACCCTCCTCATGATGTTCCTGCCACTAGTGCTCCTCTCTCTTTGTCTGGTGGTTTTACATTTACCGAGAATTACTGCAATCTTCTCAATGGCCGTATTGATTCTCTAACATCTTCAGTGGATGGACTGGGCAGGATGCTTTGAGAGTTACAGGTCCAGAAGGACACCATTCGAGCTCAATAGGATGCCATCCAAGTACAACAGGCAGACATATATGCTCAGTAGAGCGCTTTCTACGCTCGCTTCTATGCATTTTTTCTGCACCGCCTCCTCTAGAGCTGTACATCTCGATTTTGTTGCTATTTTAGATTATCTTTATTTTTTATGCCTAATCCAAAATCTTTATGTTTAGCTTATTTTATGTTGGACATCATTATCTATGGTTATTTTCTTTTATGATCAATGCTATGGTTATTATGATCCATGTTTTGTCTTATGCTTTTTGTTTATGCCAAAAAGAAGAATGCAAAGTGAGATAATTATGCATGATTCGTTTTTACAATAATATGCTTAGATTATATGAAAAATGGGGAAAGATGGAAACTCATATTTTGAATGCATGTTATCAATTTGTAAAGACAGGGTGAATGCGAATTGTATGATAAATTGATACCAAATTGCTCAATCCCATTCTCTAAATCATCTTGTCGTCATAATAAAAAATGGGGAAATTATTGACTTACGGTTGATTTCGAGTTTTAATTATAACAAACAAATTATTCTTATTTCTAACATTTATATTCGAGTCTTCATTGTTATATATTACGAACTTGATGGAAATAGAGCATTCACAAATCAAGTTTGGAAATCAAGCACTCGCATCAAGACAATTGCAGACAAATCAAGCACTTGCACCAAATTCAAAATCAAGCTACAAATCAGGCACTCGTGCCAAATCAATCGAAGTATTAGGCTTAGATGATTTGAATCCATATGCAAAGGTAAAATGTTTTAATTCTTAGCAATAAATCACTTCAAGCTCATAAGTTAAATTTGTATGCATGAGATAAACTTTTTACAAAAACGCTCGCATAAATAATTATTTTTGATGTGACACAAAACCTCGCTTGACTTTAAAATTCTCTACCAATGACACTTATTTTGAAAAGTTAAGTAAATATATTCCTAAAGTATTTACACTTGCTTAAATAATCAAGAAAAAAGAAAACTAGAAATTTCTGGTCTGGCAGATGTCCAGTGGCTTCAACAATCAAAATTCTTACCGTTTTGATTTCTAACATATAATAGCTATTTTTAGTCGTCCGGTCAGTAGGAGACGTCTGGCAGGAGTCGTTCGATTGGGCAGAATATTTTGACATTTTGACTACTATAAATATAACATCACTTTAAAATCATTTCATGCATTCAAGAGCATTCAAGTGAAATTCTTTCGAGCAAAATTGCATTGATTTCTCATATCATTTATTATCAAATTATTTTAGTCTTGAAAAACTTTTGATCAAATTAAATTTTGAAAATCATTCTACACATCAAAATGTTTCATATCTAACACTTGAGTTTTATTCATTGCTATTTATTAAAGTATCAGTCTATTTCTCTCTTGGTACTAAATTGTGATCATATCATTTATTAAGAGAGAAGTTTCAATTTGTATAATATATTTCCTTTGAACTTGTGGGTCGTGTTGAGGTCCCATAAAATTCAACGTTATAAAAGGATCGGTACTCCTTATTTGTAAGTCACCGAAAGCTTTGTAAAGAGTTGGATTGCACCACAAGTCAATCAACATAGTGAAATTGGCCTTGCTCATACCGGAGAGCTTGGAAACGGAGGGCGTAGATCATTGCGTTAGATCGAACCTCCATAATTATATCGTTTGCATTCTCTATCCATCACTATTTATTGCTTTCATATTCGTACTTATTATTTGAATTAATCTATCTAGTTATTACGTGTTTGATTTTATATTAATTTTTTTTAAAAAGTTTTAAAAACAAATTCACCCCCCTCTTGGTTAACTATTCTGGGGCTATTAGAATGCAGTTGGCCACGCTTTTGATTTTGATCTGTTGTGTAGCTTGAGTCCTTTCTTAGAGTAATTATCATCCTTTATTTTCTAATTATATCCAATTGACTCCTTATGATCTTCGATCTATATTCCTTGGTTCGAATCAACTTTTGGATATTTGCAATTTAGTCTCTGAACTTTGAAAAATTCTGATTTTTCATCAATTTTCTTTTCTCTCTTCCAATTTCACTTACAATAATTGAATTTTACCTAATAAACAACACACACACACACATGAAATAAACTATCAAACATCCCCCAAATTTGAACATTTGTTCATCCCCAAATGAGTTATAACATTATCTTAACAAGCAAACATGTAACAATTTTAATTGGATACCTACCGTTTGTCTCAACATTGGAATCAGTTAGTTATATTAATATCTTCAAAATATGCAAGGGTAGGAAATGGTCCTTAGATATCTGTGTGCTTAAGAAGAAGTATAGCTTAACTAACATGCCACATCATAAATTCACAAATTGCTTCAATTCCCCAACGCTCAAATGTGTCATTTCTTCACTTGTAAGATACACACCTCCAAGCTTGTTGTTTTGTTCTTTTAAATCTTCCAAACATATAATCTAAGGTTTAGTTCACATAAACTAGTCATTATCCTCTCTAGTTTGGATAGACCTCACTAATTACATATCAATGCGTCAACAATAAAGATTTTTCTATATTTTTCATTACTTCAACTTCTAAAACTCAACTAAGCTAATGATCCCTTGATAAAAGTCTAATCCTCTGATTGAGTTTAATCGTGCATTTAGTACTCTTCTATTTCATACACCTGTTTTTTCATAGTTGCCGTGTATTGTTTCATGCACTGGCCCCAATCTTTTTTCTATGTTTACTTTTATGAATTTTTAATAAATGTTCTCATTGGGATCTTTTATAGAGTAGTTTTTACTCATGAATCATGGTCATTTTTTCCTTTTTTTTCTCCAATGATTAGGACAATACCTCTCATTAAATACTCATTCTCAAAAATATATCTCTAAATTAGTATTGTCACATAATTTTCATCTTGTCGACCTTAGATAGTCCACAAAAAAAATTTACACATAAAATTCTTATTCATCTCAATATCTTCCTACAATAATTCAATCACTCCCTAGTTATACTAAAAATAGTTTTAAGGATGTATACTAGTGTGCTGTCGTAGGCACCCAAAAATAAAACAATAACTTCTAAAAACAAATGTAGTAGTGGAAGCAAGGGTCGATCCCATAAAGAGTAATTAATTTAATTTTATGCTATGTAAACGATGATTGAGGGGTTTGACGCAAACAACTTTAAATAAATCAACTAATGAATAACTCAAATTAAAATAACGAAAGTGATCAAAAGAACAACATTTGGTCTAAATTTACATCCACAATTGGAATTTCACAACTGATCATAGATTTAAATATAAATCAATTCTCACTTTGATTCACCGTTGGAATTATTTTCATATTTCTTCTTAATTGTAGTTAATTAGAAAACAAATGATCCAATTAACCCTAATTACTAAACAACCCAAGACAATTTTTATGGATTTAATCTAGTAAACATCTTAATAATTAGAGAAATTGATAAAACTAAATAACACAATCACAAGCGGTTGTACTTAATATAATCAAACGTTCTTCCCAAGATTTAATAATTTCTAACGCAACAAATCAGTAAACCCTAATTGCTTCATAAATTAAAGAGATCAAGCAATTAGGGATTTATATTTAACTTAGCGATATATTACAACAAATAGTAAACTAGTAGGTCTCCTAGCAATTAAACACAACAATCATGAAAATAAGTGCAGAAGAACATTCAATACTTAAAACATGAATTAAACAATGAAAATAATTTAGATCTCACAGTTGGATTGGTTCCGAGGCTTCAGTTTTCTTCAACCAAGTACAATAATTTAGCTACTCATGAAGAATTCTAAGAGCAAAAAAGAGAAAAAGGGAAATGGGGGCGTCTTCTCTCTTTTCAGGACGGTTTTAGGGTTTAAAAAGCGTCTTGAAATATGTTTGAGTCAAATTCGAAAATCAAATTTCGCGCACCTGAAATGCTCTATATTTCATCATTTCAGCTTCTTTTCTCATCCAATTGATGCCTAACACTCTCAAATCTTCATCACAAGCTTCGACGTAACTTTTGAGTATTTGCATTTTAGTCCCCCGAACTTTGTATTTCTTCAATTTTAGTCATTTTCGTTTGTTTCTTCTAAATTCCATCACATTCATCCAATTGCAACCTAAATCAAAATACAAAAATACTGAGTACATTTATACATTAATTAATCACAAAAGTATATGATAAATGATGAAAAATATAGTATTTTACATTATCATCATATACTTTCATGGTATAGGATTTAGCACTTTAAGTTCAACTACTTCAACCTTTCAAGTATGTGAATCATCTCATTACTTAACAATAATTATAATAATTCAAGCATGTAACTCATTCAAAGTTGATAAAATAACACATAATATCAAATATATACATCATAGCCTGTAAGGTTACCTAGCCCACACAAGCAAACAAATTAAAATGTAAATTAAAATTATTATTTATTTATTTATTGGAATTTTTAAAATTTAAATTATTTTCTATATTTTTTCTTATATAATAAAGCAATAAAATTTCATAACCATCACATAAAAGCTACAAAAACTCAATATTTTTCACCTCAAAACTTAAATCAGACATTGCTCTCAATGTCTCAAAATATCAATTAATTTATAATAAAAGGGCAAAGTAGGAAATTAAAAAACTCCCCAAAATTGTGTCTGATTGGAGGTTGATTCAAAACAAAAATGTCAAAGCTAGACAGTTCTCTTGACTGCATCCTTTCTATTGTCCATTATTGGTTTGTTTGTTTTTAGGCCTCATGCTCATACAAAATGAACAAGAATCATTTGTTAGTGATATAATAATATGGAATAATTCATATTAAGCTCAAACGCATCAAAACCAACAAGAGAATCTAGGGACGCAAACATATTTACGTAAGCTTGTGTTCGCTTGTTGTGGCTGTAGACTGAAACTTGCGTCCATGCCAATATAGTGCATGTGTCGTACCAATAATATTCCAAAGCATGTACTACAACCTCAATGATATATCCACAAGGATGAAAATGCCTAAACTAACTACTAGTACACAAAAGCAAATAAACTACCTATTCTACTATTTAGAAAACGTAATAAATAAAAGTGAAGAAGATTAAATTGCC
This sequence comes from Fraxinus cuspidata, assembly GCA_903798385.1. Classification (NCBI taxonomy): domain Eukaryota; kingdom Viridiplantae; phylum Streptophyta; class Magnoliopsida; order Lamiales; family Oleaceae; genus Fraxinus; species Fraxinus cuspidata. The sequence continues at coordinate 8,443 of CAIGRP010121035.1, forward strand.
TCCTAATAAGTACTTGTTTATATGCCTAACCCGACTTTGGCAATGATGTATTATGGAAATTTAAAGAAAACTTTTGATGTCTTGCTTATTTTGCTTCAATTGACTTTGTTCCACTTTTAATTTATTGTTCAAAAATCTACATTGTCCCTTTCAACGTAATATGACTTACATATTCTATCCAATTCAAACTCAAGTATGTAGATTTCTACCTCCTCATTAAACTTAATCACAAAATCAATTATTGGACAATCAAAAAAGTCGAAATGAAGTGTTTTAATTCCATTTTCATTAACTGCTGCTTTTTCATTTGGTTCCCCTATAATTAATTTACCATGCTATTTATAAATAGCTGATATCTCCTCAAGTTGAATTATTAGTCCATAATTCAAATCCATGGGAAATGGTAAGTCGTTCTTCTCAAATTTGGAAAGTTAATTATATCCGCACATTCTAAATCCATCTCAATAAATGGCATCTCCCACTAGCATTTTGCCCCCATCGTATTTAGGCAATTTCATTATAATATTTTTCAAGTGCTTTCTCGTTCAACGGTGGTGGATCATCTCTCACAAGAATAACGTCCCCATACTAACTAGTAGGTACATAATCTCCCACAAGCATATAGACCTCATCAGATTTGACAAGTGATTGTTTTCAACATATTAAATATTGTCCAAATCAAACTAGTTTTGATATGTACAAATCAGTACACAAATATAACTAGTGTCCAGTATAATGCATCCTGTAACAAATTGACAACTTGGATCTCCTCTAAGCATATTTTCATCATCTATGTCGGGATTAATCATTGCATAAAAAAAAAATTACTTCGCCATAGTCAGAATTTTGCATACACTACTGAATATTAGGTTAAAAAAAAAACAAACATAAGAGATATCAGGATTGTGGTGAATAGCCAAAAATAACTAAAACTATTCGAATCCAATTACAAATCAATAAATTCAGTTAAAAATTTTATTTCTCAAAAAGGATAAAAACTTGTTTGGTGAAATTTCACAAGCATACGAAATCATTGACTTGTAATTATGAAGTAGGTAAGAGTATGATCCCACTAAAAATAAACTTTAAATTGAATTATAATAATTCGTTCTCAAATTCACATATAAATGTAACACGTGAGATTTAATTTGTTTATTTGTTTCTAAGTTAATCTACTAATTATCTAAAGGTGTTTTTAACTGAATATGTGAAATATGAGTTGGAAATTCGAATTTACCTAATATTATCATATTTCCATTTCTCAACTATGTAATTTAATGTGATTTTTGTATTCTTAACATTCGATAATTCAATTTTATTTAACTATACCTCCCAAGGTAAGTTATTTTAAGCGCGACCTGATCATATTCATATTCCAAATTCATATGCAAAGTAATGTATTAAATCTCACGATTATCTATATGATTGCACACGGCATGTATATTATTCCTAACATCAGTGCCTGTATATTTAAATTGCAAAGTTCTATACCTATCATGAACCTCCCGAAAACATAATAAGCAACTAATTAACTAAATGGTACATGACCATTTAAATAATTCAACAAGATCAACAAAGAACGCAAATTAACTAAATTACTTGGTCTTTGAATTAAAAATAATCCACAAAAGGTTTCATCTTCATCCCAACACGAGAGATTTAGCCTAGCATGTTTCTAATAATATTACAAGAAGAATAATGAAAATATATCACCTGAAATATATATGAATAAAAGGAATATGTTAAAACAATTTCTTGCTCTTGATCTTACTCCCGAGCCTTAAATCTCCACCTTCTTAATGTTATTTGCCTTGGATTCCTCGCTAAGTTTTTTCCTCTCCTTTAATTGAGGTAAATTGACCACTTCCAATTGAAAGATTTATATGTTATGTTGTGATATTAGATAGGTACAAGAGGTATCTTTAATGGCTACCCTTGCTCTGTACTGAAAGAGAGGTCAAAATTTCGTCAAATTTGGTTTTCAAAAGATCAATTGAAAAAGGAAAGGTGTCTCCGTCTTCCAAATAAGCAATGCGATCGCATGGTATTGTGAATTGCAATTGTAGAGAAAAATTACATAAGTGCAGTTTGGTCCCCATTTTTTATCCGTTGTGCATCTTAAGTCCTTTCTTCGAGCAATTCTCATCATTTACCTTCAAATTGCATTCAATTGACTCCATATGCTCTTCGATCTTTATTCTTTGGTCCGAATTATTTTTTGAGTATTTACACTTTAGTCTTTGAACTTTGAAAATTTTCCCCGATTTTCGTTCATGTCTTTCAAAAATACTCATAAATATCTATAATTAAAGGCCTAAATAAATACATAAAATACAATTATCAAGACATAACAAATCAACTAACTAAATAACTCCCCCCCCCCCCACCCCACCCAAACACACACACATCAAATTTAAAGATTAAAAATTGACAGTTGGCAGTAACATAATATGCCCTTCCTCTACATCAAATTTGGCATTAACATAGGATGGTTCTGTTTTTTAATATTTTATATTTTAAGTTAAATTTTTTGAAATCAGAATTCCTATTTTTTTAAAGAAAAAGAAAAAAGAAAGAAAGAAAAAAAGAGAGTATCAATAGTTGTATGGGCTAATTGGCTGTTGATTTCTTAAACCACAATTGATCCTACCCTACTTTTTTAATGATTATAAATTAATTGAACCGAACTGAGTTATTGATTCAAACCGATACGAGCCGACTCAGTCGATTTGGTCACCTTTTTTTTTTTTTTGGGCATAATTTCGATACTAAAAGTTTGTTTGAGCCCCATCTTTTGAAAAAATAAATTTTGTAAAAGTATTTTTTAGAGAATATTTGGTTAAAAAAATAAGATTTTTTTTTAAAATTTGTATGTAAAATTATTTTATTGGGAGAAAATATTGTTAAAAATGAATTTAAGAAAAAAATGAATTTTTAAAAAATAGACTCAAACATGGGGGTAAATTTATTTTGCACTCGTTTGGTCATCATTATTTTCCATTATTTGAGATTATAATTTTTTGAATATTATTTTTCTGAAAAATGTGTTTTTAAAAAGGAAAAATTATTTTGAATTTACTTGTATTATTATTCTGTTAAGTGTATATAATTGATAAGAAGAGAGAAATATTGATTATAATTTTAATGGGCCAAACGGGGCAAAGTCGGAAGGATTTGGGTTAATCCAACTCTACAAGCCTAAGTTCATTTATTAATCCTGGACTACCCTAAATGAGTCAGCTCGGTACTATATACCTTGCAAAACCCTTTACTCCCCCCACAAATCAAAGTTCAATTTTTCTCTAAAGACCTTTTAGAATCCTACCCTCACAAACCCTACCCATAAATTCTCCTTTCATCACGCACTACACGCGCCGCCTTTATAGAAACTCTTAAACAATGGCACGAATGGGCGACGGCGACAAAAGGTGGATCGTTGAAGAACGCCCCGACGGCACCAACGTCCACAACTGGCACTGGGCCGAGACTGATTGTCTCGATTGGTCCCGAAATTACCTTTCTAACCTTCTATCTGACAAGCCCGTTCTCTCCGGCGATGGCAACCTCTACCTCCGCATCAAAACCCTCCAAAAGCTCGATGGCGAGGCCTACGTCAATGTCCGAAAGGGTAAAATCATCCCAGGCTATGAGCTCCATTTAATCCTCACCTACGAGGCCGAGGCGAGGGATTCAGATGGCACTTCCGTCATTTTATCCACCGAGGGTTCTGTAGAAATTCCCTATATATCGGATGAGAACGCGGGTGAAGACCCTGAGATAAAGATCACGATCAAGGATGATGGCCCTATTGGAAGGAGACTGAGAGACGCGTTTGTTGCAAAGGGGAAGCCTTTTGTGTTAGAGAAAGTTCGAGAATATGTGGATGTCATGGCGAAAGGCGGGCCTGCTAAGGATGAATTGGAGGTTAAGAAAGTTGGGGCGAAGAAACCATCCTCTGCTGCGACTGAGACTGCAACTGCGAGTAATGTGATGGATGATAATACTGGGAATACTAAAGATGTGAGTGTGAAGGAGAGCAAGAAGAAAGAGGAGAAGAGGAAGGAGGGTTTTAAGACGATAAAAATGAGCGAAAAGTTCAGTTGCAGAGCAAGGGATATATATGAGATTTTGATGGATGAGAACCGGTGGAAGGGTTTCACCCAGAGCAATGCGCGGATAAGTAAGGAGGTGGGAGGGGAGTTCAGTATTTTTGATGGGTCAGTGACAGGAACCAATGTGGAGCTGCAAGAGGGTAAGTTGATTGTTCAGAACTGGCGTTTTGGGAGTTGGCCGGATGGCATTGTGTCCAAGGTATGTTAGAAATTCTTTGCTGGTCTGTGAGTTGTTTATCTTAAATATGTCAAGCCCTTGTTTGGTGAGAACGTGTACTTAAAAAGTAATGAAAAATTTTTGAGTTTACACGGAAAATATTTTACTGTTGGAATGTGTGGTTGAAAATGAAAAAAAAAAAGAGTTTGAAAAGAATGAGAATGGAACAGGGGCTGAAATTATCGTTTATAATGAATTCTAGATATAAATTTGTGCTATGATCATTTGTATGTGTTCATATGTAATGTGGTGTCTATATATGTAGCTATTGATGCTTATGAAAGTGTCCTACTGTAAGCTTCGGGGTGCGTAATTATCATGCAATGTAGAATAAGCTATATGTACATCAACCATGACAACTTGGTTTGTGCAATGATGTGATTGGATGAGTTCAAAATCAAAAGTATAAACGTTGCTATGTTGAAGAATGTAAAGAAAGGTGCAAAGGAGAGAGAATGTAGAAAGGTTGTGCAATGTAGCAATGAGAGTCTAGATGTTGACAGATGCATATGTTCATTAATTTGAATTTCGGAAATTCAAATCAAGGGCACGCATATATCTTTCAACCTATCTATACAGAATTTCTGTACATGTAGCTGAGTGTTTGACTATGACCTCACACAAGCCTGTTAACAACAGCTCCCTGTAATTGAATTTCTTGACTCTATTGTTGAGTGTTGGTTTAGTTGTGGCAGCTCCTCATTGTGTTTGAAAAGTGCTGTGTACATGATTTTATTATTTGCAATGTTTGAATCTGTTAATTGTATTGATACGTCTACAGGTGCGCCTTACCTTTGAGGAGCCTGAATCTGGAGTAACAACCGTCAAGCTCATACACACTGATGTACCAGAAGAAGACAGGTCAGTTTATGTTGTTTGAAATTCTATTTTGCCATGCATTTTAAATAGACAAATATGCGATCTGATGTTAGTTATTGGATAATGTAGATATGGAAACTCTACTGTGATAGAAAATACCGAGAGGGGATGGCGTGATCTTATTTTCCACAGAATACGGGCAGCGTTTGGTTTTGGAATTTGAATCTTTTGGTTCTATTGTTGTTCAAGTGTAGAACTTGCAAGTTCATGTTTCATTTTGACTGTACTTGGATGATTTAATTCGACAAGTTTGATGATGTCTCTCTGTGACTGAATTTTGATTTTTGGTTGAATTTGTCTACTTGGGTTAAAACCAAAAGACAGGTCTGGGACGTGATAACTCTTCATTACAAACTGTGTAGTTTTGTTGCTACTAATTACAGTTTGTGAATGTGCAATAAGGTTGGATGAAGTTCTTGTTGATTACAAATGGTGGCAGGTTGATACAGTGTTTTCTTGGGTTTAGTTACTTATTTTGTTTGTTTTGGGAATTCGCTTTTCTGAATGTTATCAGTATTTACTCAGGATTGTTTTTCAGTTTTCTTTTGGTTCGTGGTGCTGCATATTTCTTCTTCATCATTTCCTTCCATCCACAGAAAATCCAACTGATTCTCCCAATTCATTTCTTCACAATTTGGTCTTCCTTCTTTCAAATCATCTTAATGATTATTAATGCAATAAACAAGTTGAATAATTTCTACACCAAAGAATAGGGTATGGGTTCAAAATAATTAGGCATAATAAGATTGATAAAGTGTTAATACATTTTTTCTCCGCATTTCAACTATGAGGTGCGTTTTGATCTATTCTTTTGGTTTTTATTTCTATTCTCTTGGATTTCCATTGTATTATACAAGTTATCGTGGGTTCATTTCTAAAGTGGGGTCAAGTAAAAAAAATAAAGATAATAATATAATGTGTAATTTTAATATTATGCAGGGGTGGTTATATTTACACAACATTATATATATATATAAGTTAACCTTTATTCATTACAACATTTATATCTTTAACTTTTTTTCTTTATCATATTCTTATTGTTTACATTTCATCGATCGAAATTTTTTGTCTTTAATCATGATTTTCATCAAAAAAAATATTGTTAACGTATTTTAAAATGAGAGTAAAATATTTAATCATATTTTTTGCATTATTATTTGTTTAAAAGTACAATGGGTAAAATAAGTTGTTTCGCCCAATCTTAAAAGGAAATTTGAGAGAGAAACCATAATTAAGAACACTTTAGATTAATTTGAAAATAAGAATGAGATACAAAATTTTTGAGAGATAAATGTGATAATGTGTGAATGTCATGAACCTTTCATTCAATTAAAATATGTAGACAGTTGATTCTATAATTGAAGAAATTTGATTGATTGGGCAATCAACATTCCTATTGAGTTTAAGAAAAGTAGAACAAGAAAGAGGAATCGTTAAAGATCATAAAGGGACATTAGTGTGGTACCAACCGAAGACCCTTCAACAGTCAAGTCAGTAAAACTTATCAAGAGTTGAATGAGTGTTAGTTGAAAAGTGAAAAATAGTAATTCAGAGTAGATAGAGCATACATGGAAGACTTACTGTATGGAAATTATAGGATTGAAATAATTGTTCAGACAGGATTGAAGAGGATTCTTCCAGGTTTGTGGTTGGTTAGAGTTGAATTTGATCTATTCGATTGAGATATTTTGATCTGTAATAGATAACTACAGCTTGACTTGGTCCAATCATAGCATGGTATATCTGACTGCTTGAAGATTATTATTGAATGTTTTGAATTGACCTATGTCTTGGACTGTAACTTGGGTTGGTTGGCATTAATGAGTTGGGCCAAAGGTCGAGCATTTGTTAAGTGAGCATGTTTGTCGGCCTCATTTTAGTGGAAATTACATAGATCCATGTGTTTAAAGGTTGCTTTTTAAAAATCAGGTCTAAAATTTATTTATTCAAAAATTAAGTACTAATTTTATATTTTAATAAATATAATAATATTAA
>CAIGRP010121048.1:0-10240 GCA_903798385.1 Fraxinus cuspidata
GCTCGGTTCCACCGAGCCCGAGCTGGGCCCGGCTCGGACTTTGTCTGAGTAACGCTCGAGCCGCCCGAGCCACCCGAGCTTGTTTGTCATACCTACTAGCAGCAAGTGTTCGGGCTCAAGGTAAGAGCATATTTCATCATATCAATCTATTGCGCTGCAGATATCTAGGGATTGCAACGGGCAAGGAATCCCCAACTTAATAGGGGATGGGGAGGAGACGAGGCTAAGAAATCAGCTCCGAATCGAGGATATGGATCATGGTTCCTATCTTATTTAAAAAAATTCAAAAAAAAATAAAAAAAAATCAACTAAGACGTTTTAAAAAGTGCATCATACTTGTAAACGAAAACAAAAAATAAATTGGGGGAGGGGATTAAACGGGGATTGGAGTCATCCCTGTCCTGCCCAATCCCTGCTTAAATGGGGATGGGATGGGAAAATCCCCCAACAGGGAGGGGCAATAAGATCAAGAAGTTGATTCGAGATCTCGCTATCAATTTCTTGACCTAAAAAAAAAAATTTCTTTCTCGATGAAGTTGTTCAAAGCCCAGTCCATTGTCATTTCTAAAGAGATATGATACAAATTTAGAATATCTTTAATAGTTGAACAATCTAACAAAGCAGCACCACAAAAAATCAGACTGTTATGATCTTAAAACACTCTATGCGAAGGACGTTATAATTCTCCTTAACGTTAGAAAACATGCATTTCAATTTAGAACAACCAACATACCTACAAAGGTGAGAATCATATTGAACTCAACAAAGAATCGTTTTGGATAATTTTGGTTCTCATCTTTCACATGGAGCCGACCAATTTTTAAAGAACCTTAATCCAAACTAGAAAACTTCATTCCGATTCACAAGAAAATCAGATCAAACCAGATGATACCACAACTTATTGACAAGGATTCTCCACTGATATGATAACTCGTATATGTACACTTTTTCCATCGTTATGTAGAATTTATAAACTATCTATACAATTTTGTTTACTTATAATTGAGTAATTTTGTGAGATTAAATTAGAAATAGTCGTTTTAAATTCTCGAAAAGTGTTAATATACATCTACAAAATAACTAGAGTTTTGTAGTACTTTATAGAATAAAAAATCAATCCAAGTTGATTGAAAAATAAGATTCTTTGTTTATGTGTGTACAAAGAAGCAGTAGCCCACCTCATCGAAGCGTGTAAAGCTAAATGATCAAATTCAACACTTTAGGGTGCTGGATTTTACACCTATTCACACACCCTTAGCCTCAAATTCAACACTTCTCTTGCAACAAAAACGATTTTTTTCAATAGATTCTTCTAAGGGAATAAATAAAGTGAAGATTATTCAATGCTCATCTCTGAAGGATTCTTTGATGGCCCCTAAAATGGGTCACTTTCTTGTTCCTCATCTTTTGTTGTGTCAATTTGTTTTTGCATGCTGAGAAGAAAGAATCAGAATATTCAACAGTTTCAACTTTTGGGTTTGAAATGGTGACTTCCAAATTTCTTATCTCCCCATTTTTTCAAAAGATAAGAGGTTGTGTTTTTTATTTTTTTTCTTTCTGTGCCAACAGAAGAAGGTTCGGAACGAACCAAAGACAATTCATTGCAAGTATTCTCGAGAAGGCTCTACATAAATCAAAAGTCAAATGACGTAACACCATTGTCACGAAGATATTATCGAGAGAAATATTTAGGACTATTAGTAAAAATGAACAAAAAAATTGAAAGAATAAACACGATACTAGAATTCAAAAGTCCGAGAAATAAAATATATAACCATTCAACAAACTTCACTGTCGTCCTTTTTTCCATTCAAGAATGGAGACTTTTTTTCATTAAAACCATTACATATTTTCAACGCATATACATGTCTATATTGTACAATATTGACAGAATATAAAAATATTGGAGATTTAACTGGTGACTGAACCCTCTATTCCACATCTAATAAATTGCATGAACTTGGAATAGGATATCAAAGAATCAAGTTACAGAATGGAAAAACAAAAGCAAAGTTGATTAAAATTTTCTCAGAAAAACTTGAAAGCGTTTTCTCTTTGCGTCCCGCCTCTGAGGAAATTGCAGTTCTAATTTGTCGAAATAAATGTCTATTCGATGCTTAAGAAATGGCTGATTCCTATAACTTGTCGATTGAAAGAAAAAGGGTTAAATTCACCAATGGTCACCCAACTTTATACTTAGTGTCACCATGTCCACCCAATTTGATTTTGTTTCACCATGGCTACCCAACTTTATATTTAATGTTGTCTAGCCATTCAATTTGATTTTATTTCACCATAATCATCCAATTTCATATAACGTTTCACTATGACCACCTAATTTCCTTTCACTATTTTCATTTATTTTAAAATGGGTAAAACGGTAACTTTGTATTATATATATAAAATAAATTTAAAAAAACAAAAATAAAAGTTTTTTTAAAATTTTAAAAACGTTTGTTTTAAAATAAGTTTTGTTTTTATTTGATTTGATTTTTTAAAATATGTTTTTATTTTTTTTTTTAATAATGTATTTTTTAAAATTACTTTTTATTTTATTTTATTTTTATAAGTACCTTTTTTAAAATAAGTTTTAATTTTAATTTTTAAATTTTTTTTTATATATAATGCAAAATTACTGTTTTATCCCTTTTAAAATTAATGAAAATTGTGAAAAGAAGTTGGATGGTCATGGTGAAATATTATATGAAATTAGGTGGTTATGGTGAAATAAAATCAAATTGAGTAGTCATGGTGACACCAAATATAAAATTGAGTGTTTATGAGTGAATTTAACCCGATAGATAGGGGCGGACCCAGGGGGTCTTGGGGGGTCACGTGACCCGCCAACTTTTGAGAATTTTTTTTATAGAGTCATGTTTGGTATCGATTGAAAGATAAATTTTAATCTAAATCAAAGTTAACAATTAATTTTAATAACATATTTCATGAAATTCATAACTGTTTAATTTTTATCAAAATTTACTAAAAATTTGATTTTAATCTCCACCAAACAGGGGCAAAATCACAATAAATTGAATTTTTCTCTTTCCTCTGGCTCTCTTACTCTTTTCCTCTCGCCATTTAACAATATCTTAACCCTTCTAATTTTTTAAAATGTGTATATAATTTCTCTACAAATTATCACATTTACTAGAAATCTTCACTTTCCAATCAAATTTTCAAGTAATTACAACTTAAATTTGCATTTTCTCCAATCAAACTATGTATATAGAATGTGTCTAAACTCATTATATCCAATTTGACTTATATAACNCAAATTTTCAAGTAATTAGAATCTAAATTTGTGTTTTTTTTTCCTATCAAACTGTGTAATATAGAATGTGTCTGAATTCATTATATCCAACTTGACATATATTTAACGAATTGTGTTTATTTGATTGGTTATTAGTATTGAATATTAGTTATATGTTTTTTCTTTCGATTACTTGAATTGATTGTTTGTATCACATACAATATAAGATTTTTAAACATAAATATGAATTTTCTTGTCATAAAACAAAACATTAATGAAAATGATTAAAAATATTAATGAAGAAATATTTTTAAATGTAAATCTGCATTGTCTCGAATCAAGTACGAATCATTCAAAAATCAAGAACAAAGTATTCGATTTGTAGAGTGTTTGATTGTGCCCTAACTCAAAATGTGTGCGTCGCCCCTGTCGATAAAAAAAACATGCCTGGGAGCCAGCGACAATGCTTCGTTGAAAAGTCACTACAACAGCGACCATGCTTCGTTGAAAAGTCACTACAACATTCCCCTGTAAGCAAAATTTTTCTCTGGTTAAGTTCCAACCTGAACAAAATTGCGTAATTCTTCTTTGGTTATGTTCCAACCTACCAAAATTTGTAACAATCCGGACGCTCTCGCTATGTATCTATATAAGGGCTAAGATTCTACTACTAAAATTTTTGTTTTCAACAATGAACTAAAAAATGAGGATAAGCTTCATCCTTGGTAAGGAAACAGCTCAAATCAACACCTACAGAGATGCTGAGATAACCGAAATGTTTTCCTAGAAGAGGTCAGCCTTGAAAATGTGCGTAATAGCTCACTCATTGAAATTTATGTAGTTTAGGAGAAGAATTCATTGATCCAGCCACAGAAGAGAAAAATAAAATGACACTTAAGATTGTGTGTTCAAATTTCAGAAGGTTGATTTAGCGTTTGAATCATTTATACGGTTAATAATTCGTGGGATTGACTCTGCAAGTTCATAGAGTAATAACAAGATAGTAGAATTGAAAGCACATCTTAATTCATATTAAAAAGCATGAAGTACAGTAATAGACACTAATTACATTCAGTTACAAGTTCAAGAAAAACAGAGAAATCTCCATTGGTTTGGCATGGAAAAAAACACCAGCTGACCAAAATGAAGGGACTTTTGTACTACATATATAAACATCAACTCCAAGGCTTCTGCATATGTCAAAAAAACCATTGCAGAGGCCACAACTGGCTCCAAACTGAACCTGGATTACAACATAAAGATCCTAGAAATAAACCAAACTACTTAGAAGCATATGGTATATTATTATATAGCTGCCCAATCTATCTCTACAGAAGGATATTTCTGCAACATGAAATCGGATTCTTCGAAAGAAGGCTCTGAGAAATCCAGAAAGGTAATATCAGATTGTGGTGAAGCCGACACCTCATCAGATGGGGAAGGTGATGATGAAGCCTCCACCTTGATGTTATCCTCTAATGCCTGGTTACTAAATCCTCTGTTCAGTGACTCTTTCATATTCGGAGCACTCGTTGGTGTTGAAATTTCAGCCTTTGCATCAGATTTTAAACTGGGCCTTTCAGAATTCGCCTGTTTCTGCGAATTAGCCAAGCTTTGACATATTGCTTGAAGCTTGGCGTCAACAGAGGAATGCAGGGGCTTGAAATTACTGAATTCCTGGCACAACTGATGCCGAAGGTTGGGGAAATTAAGCCTTGCAAACTCTCCTCTTAGCTTATATGCAGCCTTATCATACGCTAAAGCCGCTTCCTCAGCTGTGTCAAAAGTCCCAAGCCAAAGCCTAGTTCTGTTCTTTGGAAGTCTAATCTCCGCAACCCATTTTCCCCAATGCCGCTGCCTCACTCCCCGATAAAGCTTCGTAGGCTTGGAGGAAGTTCCAGCATGCTTCATTGGGACAGGTTTTGGACCAAGAAAGCTTGAGAATTGGTTCTGCTTATGCAGCATATGGCTAAGAGTGTAATTCATTTGCTGATTTTGCAATTGCTGCTGCTGGAATTGGAATTGAGCCTGGATTTGAAGGATCTGAGATGGGGTGAGGAGATTTAGCCCAATAGTACTATCAGTTTGCTCATATCCAAAACTCGAAAACCCGGGATAAAATTCTTGGGTTTTTGAAGGGATTGAGCAAAAACCTGGGTACATATTGGATTCAGTAGAAAGAGAAGAAAAAGAAGAGTCAAAAGGGTAGTCAGTAGAAGGAGGAGGAGGAGGAGCAGAAGTTGAAAGAGAAGAAAGAGGAGGAGGAGGAGGTGAAGAAGAAGAAGAAGAAGAAGAGGAGGAGGAGGAGGAGGAGGAGGTATTTGAAGCACTTTTCATAAATGGTAAAAGTGCTTGCATAAGCTCTTCCCTGAGGGGATCTGTAGAAAAAACTTGACTGCTGCTAGCACTGTATATATCTATAGCTGCTGCCATGATTTCTTATCAAGAAAATACAGAATTCAAATAAAACAAAATACAAAACTTTCCACACAACGGATCAAAGAGGTCTCAAATAAACAACCCTTTGTTACCCTTAAAAACTATATACTGAAATCAAGAGAAAAGAAAAAGCAACCCAAGGGATTAAAAAACAGGCCCTCTTAGTTGTTCTGAGTAACAAAAGGAAGAAAATTTACAATAAAAAGTGATCTCTATTCTGAATCACCTGGCTTTCAAAAAAACGCCTTCAGGGGTTTACTAAGAATTTCTCTTCAGTTCAAGTTCAAGTTCAAAATCAAGAAAACCATACCCTGAATTTTTTTTTATCAAATTTTGAAAGACAGACGATGACAGAAAGGGGATCCAAGAAGCGGGGATTAACAGAGGGGGAAAATAAGAAAAATTGAAGAGAAATGAAAATAAACACGCTAGTTTTTGTTGCCTCACTCGACTTTTCACTCTTGGAATTGGTAGTAAGCAATCTGTATGCGTATATAAAGGCCTAGACCATGGCGCTCGCTCTCTCTCTCTCTACCCATTTTTTCCTCTATTTGCGTAATATAATCCTATGTTTCGGCTCGCAAGTGGCATGTTGACACGTGTGTAGGTAACTGGCATCTGTCTGTTGTTTGATAAGACACGTGGCATCTAGCCATTGGAGAAAATCCTTTTACTGACTTGTACATTGTAATAGGCAGTGTGGACTTTCGACATTTATATATTGTTCTTTCTGCTGTTTTAAGGGGCACGCCGGATGAAATTAATGATTCACACCTAATCTACGAGCAATCTGGACCGTTGGATCTTTATAATCAAAATCCTAAAATTATGTGGACCTAAAATTCGGCCGCATTTTTAAAAATCTTAAATTATTTTAAAAATTAATTTGCTCATAAAAATTTGTTGATTTTAGGGCATATTTGAACCCCTTTTTTTTTACTCAAAATGCATTTTGAAATAATATTTTGAAGAAAATGTGTAGTTAGAAAATAAGAAAAAAATTTGATTTGCATGTGATATGATTTTTTTGAAGAATATGTTGTTGAAATAATGAGTTTCAAACAAAGTTTTAATATATAAAAAATTCATAACTACAATATTTTAATAATACAATTTCAAAATTAACAAATTTATAAAAAATTCAAAAATAAGGTGGTATATAATTGTGACCTACAAATTATATAATTATGACTTAACATGATGTCCGATTATGATATAATCTAATTGTGATATAAGCATATACATTCATGTAACCACCTTATTCTTTTTATAAAAAATAATAATGCTTGACTAATGAAATTAAAACTTAACAATATCGTTTTAGATAATTTTCTCAAATAGAAATCTCCCTACAAAAAAAAAATTCTATTTGTCACAAATAATTATTTAAAAAGTAATATAAATAAATATATAATGCCTAGCTCCTATTGACCTTCATTTTATTTGTTGTATGTAAAATGTTATTAATTTCATTTTTTTTCTATGCATTAATTCAATGTAAAATAAAATAAATAAATAAATTGGCATCCCCTAATTCCGTCTCCTGGTGGTAAGAGGAATAGGATTCCATTTTCCTATTAATATCGAACTTATCCATACCACCTCCCATATAATATATGTTTGCCTTATCTAATCACTCATTAATTAACCTAATAAATGACCTTCCGATAGCATATTGATCCACACATTCAATTGAAAATTACGTGCAAAGACAAATGAGGTGGGACCTTGACACTTAAATTTCAAAAACGCATGTTACCAATGTCGTTCATCGACAAATTTCATTACACGTTTATTTCGAAAAAAGAATTATGATACATTAGACAATATTCCTCTTCCCCGAGCATCTAAACAAATAAACTTGATTTTTTTTTTGTAAGAAAATTAAAATACTGAATACTGTGTGTATGTTTTATTTTACATTTCTGCTCCACGTACATAAGCAAAATGACCAGAATATAGCCGAAACACTCACGGCCAATGTTCTAAAAAGCGTAAAGCATGGTTATGCCCGGAAGTCAAGTTTCAAGCTTTATAAACCTAGGCGAAGCTTAAGCGTAAAAAAGCGTTTTTTTATTTTTTATCATTGTAAAAAAATTAATAATTCAAATAAATTAAATAATACATATTAAACATCTTAAATCATAAAATATTGTATTTACTTAATAATTCCAACATAAAGATAAGTTTCAAAATCATAATTACAAATCCTAGATAACTTAAATCTTATATAATCTAACTCTTCATCGGACTACAATTCAATATCTTCTTCTGTGGATTTTATTTTTTAAAAAAAAGAAAAGAAATGGGCCCACTTAAAATTTTGGGCATGAAGTAGAAGCGCGCTTATGAACTTCTAGGCGAGCATTAAGCAGTCAACATTGTCGTTGACCACTTAATTCTCGCTTAGGCTCAAAGCAAAGCGNTGTGGATTTTATTTTTTAAAAAAAAGAAAAGAAATGGGCCCACTTAAAATTTTGGGCATGAAGTAGAAGCGCGCTTATGAACTTCTAGGCGAGCATTAAGCAGTCAACATTGTCGTTGACCACTTAATTCTCGCTTAGGCTCAAAGCAAAGCGTTTTCATCACGCGCCGTGTAGTCGGATTTTTTAGAACACTGCTTACGCCGTCAATCGCGCTTTTTAGAAGACTGCTTAAAGTTGGGGCTTCACGTACATAAACAGGATGACCAGAAAATGGCCAAAACACTCACAGCGGGGGCGGTTTCAATATTTTACTCACATTGGATAGTCAAAATTGAAGGTTATTAGTGGGGGGGAGCGACTAGTAGGGGAATAGTGGACGAATTCTGAGGAATAAATCTATCGTCAACTGCGGCGCCAGTGTGTTAGGACAGAGAAAGGGACAAGATGATTCTAGAGAGTTCTGAAGGGGCAATTTGGCGCTCTCACGGAAATTAATGTACACAACCACCCACTCACCCACCCATCCACTTGATTTTGGCTCACTTTTCTGACCATAGAAATAACTAATCTATAATATATTAATAATTAAATATCGCATTTAGTAGTAAACATTTTTTGGACGATTATAGTCCTACTAAAATTCGTTTATTTCAATAATGTTTTACTTTTTATTTTTAATACGTATTTAATATTTACTTATGCATTTCACTATTTACGTACCTACATAATAATTAAACATTTATTTTCGAGGACTTGATTTTCTCTCGTATTTATATCAAAATGGTGCAAATTAATTATTAAAGTTCATGTACATTTTATATATTTTGGGAGCTATTCAATTACTTAGGTAAATAAATTATTCAAATTCATGTACGCTTATTTATTTTCAAAATTATTCATTTAATCTATTTATTCTCTAAGTTCACGTACACAACATTTTGTCTAAATTAATTTTTCTATATTCATTAATTCAAATTAATTAAATTCCACGTTTACGAATGTATTTGATTGTTTTCATTAGTGTTAGACTTAAATAAATTAATCTTTCAACTATTTAAATTATTATCACAAATTGATTTTTATTCCATTTCAATCATCAAATATTTTGATCTCATGCATTATCGAATCAAAGGCTATAAGAGATTTATAGTCGTATCAAAATGAATGATCCATTAAAATGACGGTAATTCGAAAGGGTTTAATCAGATCTTATTTAAACAATGCTGAAAATTTTGATATTTTGAGGCTCACCTTAATTGACAAGGAGGTAATACTTCTATTACGATGACTATTTATTTTGTAATTATATTATCATATTATCCATAAAACGTCCTTAATCTTAATATTCAATTATTAATATGATTTTTCTTCTATCTTCATCGTCTTCAAACTTGAGGTAAAATAATTCATGAAAAAAAAATTCAATGTCAATACAGGCGGACACCAAATCTCAATTAAAATGCGCAAAATCATATGCTTTGGAGGCATACGTCTTAGTAAATCACGGCTTTAACCTTGACAAATGACATTGAAAACGTAAGATTTGATGTGCTTGACGAAAGCATTTACGCGAGATGGGCCTTAAGATGTAAACTTAAAGGGATTTGTAAAACGGTAGTTAGTTCTTATTTTCTCATTTTTGTGTTTTATCACCTGGTACTCGTGACGATTAATAATCGATAGCAATCATTCCACGATGCACGATCTGTAAACATGCAATAAAATAAGCAATAAAACTAGTTGTACAATAATTGATGTCAACCTAAATTGACAACCATGTGTTGTCGAAATTCAGACAAATGATATAAAAAATAACAATTTTTAAAATGGATACACATGATGGTACTAAGTGTGTAGTTGTCACCTTGGTTTTAGATATTAAGTTAAATTGTTTCTGTGTTCAACGCCTTCAAACTTGAGGTAAAACAATCATAACTTTTTTCTTGTTTGTATATGTTTTGCAATGGCAATTAATAGTGCCCAAAGATAGACAATACCTCATGTCAAAATATATTTTCTATAACACGTATTCTCACGTGGACGATTATATGTTGCACTTTCAAGAGGAATTTATATAACGCGGACGATTATATGTTGCACTTTCAAGAGGAATTTATATAAC
>CAIGRP010121049.1:0-13288 GCA_903798385.1 Fraxinus cuspidata
AAATAAAATGAACAGTTTTGAAAGCTGCTGTTAATAAAAAGTTGTTAACAGCTTCTTTCGCTAAGTTTAAAAAGCTTAGCTATCAATAAATTATTAACTTTTTGAACGAAATGCTAGAAAAAATAGCATATCTTAGCTTATTTAGCACAAAGCTTTTTTAACATTAGCTAAACATGCTTTTAATAAAGCGATGAAGTCATTAGAGACTCGCCATAGTTATCATGTGAATAAATCATTTGAGAGTTCAAGCAAGATATTAAGACTTCTACTCATAACACAAAGAGCGAATCAAACACAAAAAAATATAAACATTAAAGAAGTGAATTACAGGTATCGCAAGAAATATGAAAAATTTTACAAACTCTAATAGTTTTAATCATATATATGCTTAAAAGGTTATTTCAAAGGTGGACATTTGACATGTGAGCACGAAGGACAACTTATTTCATATATTACCTTTTGTTTGTAACTGTACTGTGTGAGTCTCTTTAGCTGTGGTCTTTAGTATGAATCAAATGAGTGTAACGGATATTTCTAACAATTTTTTGTGCAAATATGGTTATTCATTAACAATAGGATCAATGAGAATGTTGAAAGTATTCATTATAGAAAATGTTTACCGCAATGTTTCGTCTGTATATAGTCATCATGTCTGGAGAAACTAATTCTATTAGATATTCAAAAATGAAGCATTCTATATATTTGAGCAAAAAAATTGCACAATTTGGCTTGAAGAAATTTTTTTTACATTTGATTAAATTAATATCATAAATATAAAATTAAAGTAGAAAATGAAATATTAGAGTAAACAGTATATAGTTTAAATACTCACTCATGCACAAGTGAATGTGTACTTGTACTTCCTTCTTTTATGCATCTTTGCAACATCATGGCGAGTACACTCGTTTTTAAAGCCGAAATCTAGAATTACATATTCCTTTGAAACAAAGGTACAGTCGTCCTTGATAATCGTTTCAACAGTTTTAACTCCAAGTCAAGATTATAATAGAATAAATAAATGTAAATTAAATATATTAAGTATGTAAAGAAATTCATTACGATGAATAAACTTTACTAACTGCAGTATTCATATCTTGATGTGATTTTGTATTACAATATGTTAATGACTTAGTGTCGGAAGATCATTGACAAAGTGTAACATTGAGGAATAGAAGAGTAAGTTATGTTAGAGTTTTTCAAAACAATGACAATACAAATAACATTTTTTTCATTGTTAAATATAAATATCTGAAAAATAAATCCCCTAAATATATGTGCACCAAAATAGGTGGGTCGGCCTGAATCCACCTACAACCAATCCCGCCCTAAGCCCACTCCCTTTGGGCTCATCCGGATTTATGCTTACTCATTCACTATAAACCTCACTCAACCTGAATGTTGTTGGGAAAAACACAACTACTAGGCTTGAAGAATACATTTTCACAATTAACAAACTTAAACAAAAGTTTCAAAACTCGAGTGTTATATAATATATAAATATATATAATATATTAATTAAATATAATCTAAATAACGATAATGTATAATCTTTCACATATTTTTAACAATATCAATTATTCCATATATTATAACACATTTTCTCTCTCCATGCACAATCTTTTACTTTCCTCTTTCTCTATCTAAATACGAATCCCAAATTATCTCCTAAATCATCTTTTGGGGCACAATTAATCTATTATCCAAACACCATCATTCAACTAATAAAGTCATAATACAACTGATGATTTCTGCCGCTTAGAGTTGTCGGAACGTGATGGTCGAAGAATCAATGATTGGAGATCTCAATATTTAACTGTGAAGCGACATATATCAAGATATTCTTTCATAGTTATAACTTCTTTCGTTTTATTCACAAACTGTGTATTATTAGATATATTGAATTCAAAGATTATTCAAATGAGATTTACTCTTGATATGAATTTTGAATTCATCTTGTGATATAAAAATTCATAATTTTTAAACAGGTTTCTGTATTTCATAAAATTATAGCGTGACTTGACCTATTGGTTGTCTGTTTTGTGTTGTATGTGATCAGGTTCTGTTTAATAATAACCACTTTGGTCAGATCTGTGTGAGTTGCTATTGTTTGTGACCAGATTCATGTTAGTTGTACTGTCTATGACCAAATTTGTCTCTATTATAACTGTTTGTGACTAGGTCTGTTGTAGCACCAATTGTATGTGACCATGCATGTGTTAACAATAACATGTGTAATCAGACATATGTTAACAGTAAATGTTTATGACAAAAGATGTTTACAATTAAAGTATGTGACCATTTATATGTTATTTGCGACCTTCTGCGACCATATTTGTATTAACCGTGACTAGTTTGTGACCCATAATGTGTTGAATGTGACATGTTATCTGATTATGACATGTTATCACAAATATATTATTACAAAGTTTATATAACCAAATTAACCTAAATTAAATATCAATAATAAAAAATGATATGTCATCTACATTAACGCAACAAACATCATCCGTAGTATTAGAAAATGTGAAAATATTTATCTATATGTACGTAACAACCAATATTCGTCTACACAAACATTTACCAACTATATCTAAATTGAAAAATCATTTTCAAAGCACATTATTTTGGAGGAATGTATTTTGGAATAGTATATTGATGGAGAATGTGTGGTTAAAAAAGAAAGAAAAATTATTAATGTGATGGAAAATATTATTTTATTGAAAAATGTGTGGTTGAAAATGAGTAAAAAAATGAGAATAAAAATTTTAATGTGTACCAAACAGGGGCTCAATTCTCAATAAATCAATAATCCTTCTTTATTTTTCCTCTCCGACAGTTTGCGTGATTTGTCTGTTTTTGAACAACGACGCAATTTCAAACCTCACTTTGGTGGCATCAAATGACATGGAATGTTGGATATTATGACTATGATATGGAGCTTGTTGTAATATTTTTAGAGGAACCATTTGCTTTCTTTGATCAAATATTTACAATCCTACCCAAATTAGAGTGTTAGACATGATCACAAACATAACACATGCAACTGTGACCTAAAATTTGCCAAATTGTGACCTAATCTTTTGTCTCTGTGACATTTTCTACAAAATAACTAATAAACCGTGGCTTATCCAACACTTGTATTTTGATAAAAATAAGGTAATAATATAATCAAATCAAATCACATTTATCAAGATGAGGTCACATAAAATATAAATAAGGTGAATTAAAAAAAAAAAAAAAGAGGTCACAAATTATCAAACTTAGGTCACGAAACCCATTTATATGATGCACAACATGCCCATACTCTACATTTTACATTGCAGGGCATTTACACATAAAAAATAAGTATTCATTAGATATTTCACTTTTTTCAAGGATTTTTCGCACGGATGCAAACTTTTTCATTCTCTTAGGCGTAGAAAATTCTTTAACTTTTTTCTTTCTTTTTCCTTTCTCTTTGTCACTTCAATTTAATCTACACTTCGGATTAACGCCATTTTAAAGAACAACATATGGTGAATGTTGCTTACATAGAGAATTTTATACTGGATTCTTCAATTTAATGTTGTACGAAATCTCTGTGGTGACAATGAATGGTGATAGTGGTGGGTTAGAGTGAATTATCATGGAGGTTGAAGAAATGCACGATTGATAAAAGGGGTTGTAGAGAGAAATAGATTTAGCCATCGTTTGACCCCCATTATTTCAAACTATAATTTTTGGAATAGATTTTTTTTTTTTTGAGAATGTGTGGTTCAAAAGAAGGAAAATTTTTTGGTTTACATATAATATTGTTTTATGAAAGATTGTATGGTTGAAAATAAGAGAGAGGAGAAGAAATTTTTGGAATAATGGAAGCAAACGAGATCTTAATGTGGAGGTTGATGGAGGAAGGGACGGAGAGAGAGAGAGATGGTTGTTTGATAATATATTATTTGAATAGATTTGGATTCCTTTTAGACAAGTATTAAAAATGATAATGTTATGATTAATTAATTTTAATTTGTATTAACTAATTGAAAAATATACTACTCTTACTCTTAGTTAAAACTTATTAACACTTGATTTATGAAAAGAAATATTTAAATTCATATTTTTGAAGTGTAAAGTTTAAATGTAGGGTTTTGTTTAATTTTCTCAACGTTCTATCATCGAACCGAACACGAGACCTCATCAATTTAAACATGGATATCCAATTTTAATACCAATTATAAGGATTAATAGCAGAAAATCTCCTAAAAACGTTTACATGTATGATATACCATCTACCTGTTAAAAATCGCAAAAAATAAAATAAAATAAAAAACTATTTGAAACATTTAGTGTGAGAACCCCTTTGTTGTAAAATTCATTAAAAATGAATTACTACAATTTCAGTACCCAAACTTTTTATTTTTTAAGAAATTAAATCCAATTTTTTTATATATACCTCATTCAATTCCAAATCTTTTTTTTTTTTTTTATAACTGATGTCTGAACCTATTTATCCGAACCAGCTTGCGCGTACCTCAACTAATCCCACGAGAAGCTGAAATTTACTATCGGATACTCACCTTAGTAGCCCCGTGAGGACTTGAACTAGTGACCTATTGTTCCAAATCTTTAAAACTTTATTTTTTACTCACCACTCTTCGTCTTCTTTCCTAAAAATAAAAATAAATCAATCTTTCCCATGTTCAAAATCAAAGTTTTAAAGAATTGTGAATGTGTTAAAAAATCAAATTGTTCTTTCCTCAAATCCTTCCGAGAGCCTTGCCTTTTCTAACAACCCAAATGAATTTCTGGCCGGAGATTTCAAGGCCCTTTTGCAATTTTATGTAATTTTTTTCAGTAAAGATTGCCGTACTTCCAGAGCAGATGTAAACTCCAGAATTTGGCTCCTTGGAGTTGATTTTCACTGTTTTTGGTTTTTGGATTTGCAGAATAGTTGTGGAGTGTGTATGCACAGTGTGAAGACAAGCCAAGGCATGGGAATTTACCTGCTAAAGTCACTCGTGTAAAGAATCAAAAATCCCCAATTTGCCCAGTTTGCAACACTACCTGGAAAGATGCCTTTACTTTCCAGTTTCCAATTTCCATAAA
The DNA here is from genome assembly GCA_903798385.1 of Fraxinus cuspidata. NCBI lineage: Eukaryota > Viridiplantae > Streptophyta > Magnoliopsida > Lamiales > Oleaceae > Fraxinus > Fraxinus cuspidata. The sequence continues at coordinate 5,083 of CAIGRP010121049.1, forward strand.
CTTCAAGAACAAACACAATTTGATGAAACCAAATATAATAGAGTACAAGTAGAGCAATCCCCAAAAATTACCCAACAAGAAACGAGGGCATTCAATGATGATGAACCATTGGTTTTGCCTAAAAAGTTTATTCATATTCAAAAAGCTAATGAGGAGAAAGATTCGGCCGCCTGAGGTAGAGGTGAGTAGCGGTTTCCGGCTGTTTCCTTCCAGGTGGGGAAGGCCTGCTTAAAGTCATCTTAAACTTAGATGGGTGGGGAAGGCCGCTGCAGGCGAGGGCGTGGCTGTGGATTTGGTTTTTTGGGTTTAGGAGCGTGGATGGGGTGGGGTGGGGTGGGGTGGGGTTGGGGAGGGATATTGGAGTTGAGCATTTCATATGGTAAGGTTTTGTTGGGTGATTTGGCGTCCACGTGTGGTGTGCAAGTGCAAGTCTCTTAATGTGAAGTCTAAATTAGATTTTTGGGGAAAGAAGGGAAGTGAGGTAGGGTAGAAAATAAAGTTTTAAAGATTTGGAATGATAGGTGGTACGTATAAAAAATTTAAATTTAATTCGTAAAAAAAGTAAAAAGTTTGGATACTGAAATTGCAATTATTCATTTTTAATTTTGTCATTTTTAGTGTTTTTAAAGGTAAATTTGAAGAATCTCGACGGTATGGAGTTTTTAGCATAAAATGTTTCAAATATGAGGTTTTCTGCTATTTCCAATATAGAGGGGAATATCGTGTTGTGATTCTTAGATCACGAAAAGAGAAGATAATCAAGGATAAACAATTATATTTCTATCGTGAATAGAATTTACAATAGAGTTTTACAAACTCTCAACAAAACATCATAAATCTCTCTTTTTCTATCTTTGCCGTGGATTAATTCGCTGCAAATGCATCCCCTATTTATAAGAAAATATTGTAACCTAATGGAGAAGCCTTCCTCACCGAGCAAGAGAGTTTCAATTTAAGTTTTATTCTTGTATGAAGAAGCCTTCTTCTTTAAGTAAGAGAGTTTCAAGTCAAGTTTTCTTTTTGCATGGAGAAACATTTCTTATTAAGAGAGTTTCAATAATTGCGGCTAATATTGCGGTTGGACATATCATATCATACATGGAAACGTTTCTGAAGGGATTTTATGCTATTAATCCCCAACTATAATGCCATAACGTTTTTTCCGTAGGACGCAACTCATGGAGGATGTGTAACCTATGTATATCACCCAAACTCAAGCTTGGGAATTCACATCTAGCACATTGCCTTGAGGTCTACCCCGTTTCAAACATGATCCTGTGCGATGCTGGAAGCAATTGATTCCTTTGAATATGCATTTCTAAATCTAAAAGAGTCCTATACAGGAAATTTCCTCCTTCCACACACTCCAAAAAGTCGTCAGCAATCAATTTGGAATTTGAAAGCCAGATATGAATATATCTATTGATCACAAAGATGTTCAAAGATTCATCAGCATGACAATTTGGAATATTAAAATTGTCAAGGCCATTCACATTAGTTCTTTACACAATTTGAGATTAATCTCAACTAATTCAATTTTGGTTTGCTTCTTAAATATTCCCTTCGATATATTTCAGAACCTTTATGCCTAAAGAATCAATGGATTTCAATGAACACAAGACGCAATAAATTTCAATGAATAAAAGAAAACGATTAATATTTGTGCACCTCTCTCTCTCTCTCTACCTTCACAAGAAGTCCACGTTATCAAACTTCCTTCCGCGGTTTCTTTGAAAGTGTCGCTACACGAATCCTTTTCCACCTCGAAAGTTGTTAGAAGGCTACTCAATTTTTTAACTAAGCAATAATCAATCTCTTATTCTCTTTCTTCTTGTTGAGCTCTTGAGAAATTCTAAGCTAAAGGAATTATTTCTCCTTATTTGCAGAAGCATGAATCGATGAGCAAAATGCATCCAAAGCTTCCTTCATCCATGAATGTGCGCATACGTCCCTAGCTTCATTAACTGTCATCTGTGGAACAAGATAATATTCGACATTAGTACTCGTTACACTACAGCATTGCATAAAAGCAATTCAGATTGCTTACGAACAAACTTTACATAAGCGTGCGCATAGACTTTGACAAGGGAACTTACCCATATTCGCCGACGGACATTTTTCTCTGGCCAAACATCAAATTCCTCCGTGACGAGCATAGGAAACATGTAGCCCTCATGAAATATGTCTTGGCTTCTACTCTTGAAAATCCATTCGCCTAATTTATCCTATAGGAAAATGCAATCGAGCAAAATTAGTGGACACAAAGCTTCCGGGCATGTTTTGTATATTGGATTGGACAACACTGAATAACATTAAGAAAGAAGATGCTTTTACAGCGTACAGAACGTGCTCTTTGTACAGAAATATAGTTCGATAAGAATAACACGTACTAACCCCTAACGTGCCAACCACACCGGCTTCCTCCATGGTCTCTCGTGTAGCTGCCAATTTGATATCTTCATCAATTTCCCAACCACCCTAATGATTTCATTGCAAAATAAACAATGTGCATAAAACATTTAAGGACATGCAATAATTCTTATAATATGTTTATGATACTGTACCTTTGGGAACATCATTCTTGGACTCTTTTGAGAGCTAATCAATAGAACTTCCAATTCTTCAATTACGGTCCCATGAATTGGAGGTGATGTTTTGGTTTCTCTGAATCTGTATGGAATACATCTGACAAAATTTGGAAATAGAGAGGAAAAATTTATAAGCCAATAACTAAAAAACATATTAAAATTCATTTTTTTTTTTCAAACTCAAAATCCCATAAGACTACAACCCTTATTTCAATTTCCCTCAAAATCCTAAAAATTCCCACAAAAAAAAAAAAGAAAAGAAAAAAAAAAAATGGATCAGCAAACAAACATATACCCGTATGAAATAATTCACATTAAAATCAGGAAAAAAAAATCAAAGAAAAAGAGATGTTTTTAGAATACATACCCAACAACTAGACGACAGCCATGATTGTAACGCTGCAAATGTCGTCCTGAACGAGAAGGAATAGACACCAATTTGTTGATTAACATTGTAACAGAAGAAAAGAAGAAAAATGATTTTTTTTAAAAAAGGCCCCAAAAAGGAAAATCAGCCTCCCAATTTATAGAACCCAATTGAGGGTATGTCGTTCACAGAAAATCACCTCGAAGGGCAAGTTCTTGTCAGAAGTTGAAAATAAAAGGATGGAAAAATTGAACCGCGTGGACAACAGAAATGCATTGGTTGTGTCGTTTTTTTCTAGACAAGAAAATGTATGGAAATTTAGGGGTAGATGAGTCAATGATTGGCTGTATTTTCTGGGAAAGGCTAGTGTGTAAGCTAAATCTAGTCAAATTGTGCTACATGTACAAATAAGTCTAGTCATTGCAAACCATGTTATACGAAAAATTATGATTGATAATTTTTGTTGATAATCATGAGTTGACAAAATATACCCACTCCATTTTAAAAATTGCTTTTTTAAATCAATTAAATAGATCTTGACGATACAATGACTTTTAACAATAGTTGTCAACAATCATTGTACAAATAGCATTATTCATTGCACGTAGGACGCGCGGACCTTGCTTTTGGAGAAAGGGCTAAAGTCATGTCAGTCAAATTAATATGATAATTTAAAAAGTAATGTTATTTAGTTTCATTGGAGTTATAACCTCAATTTTGGTGACGATAGGCTAAATGAAAAGTAAAATTAAATTAGTACTAATTTAATTTTACTTATCATTGAATGACACATTACCACCACCTAAACTTTTTAATATTTAAGTTCACCATGCATACTTTTTATAAAATTTATTCATATACTAGAAAAATATTTATAATATCCTGAACTCTTAAAGAACAATTTTTAAGTTATGATTGGATGTATTTTCGAGTTGGTTCTTGATTTTTCAAATCGATCTAGTTGGATGCTCCAACTTCCAAACCATTAGAAAGTACATTAAACTTCACAGGTTATTAACTTTTTATTTTTCTTTAATGTTGTCCAATTTTCAGAATCTGTTGAAATCATCAAACTTGTGAAGAATTGAAGAGCTCTGATTTTCATGTAGAAATGTGAAAAATATTGAAGAGATAAATATACACGCACTATGCATTAAAACTTAAAAAATGTTTCCAGGGCAGGCAGAAAGTAAAGTAATAACTATTCCTACACGTCAACTATATATCTATATTGTTGAAATCCAAATAAAATATCAGAATCGCTTTGATACCTCTTTTTATGAAATTAATCACCGAATTGAGATGTTGAAGTTATATGACAAAAATGAAGTATTTGATCAAACAAAAGGATAATAAAGACAAGAAATATGACAGAGAAATTAAGAGATTTTATTGACTCAAGAATAATGGAGAAGATAGAAAATTATAATGAATCCTATAATTCTAGTGATCTATTTTCTCATACTACAAAATTGTATAAAAGATCCTGGTATTTATAGGAAAAATGTAAGGGACGTCCAAACCCTCTTGATAAAGTTGTTGATGAAGTAGAATGCCAAAAAATCAAGTTCAAAACGAAATCGAAAAGAAAAAAAATCAGAAACTACGTGAAAGTGCCGAGGCGCTACACTCGAGCGCCTGGGTACCACAGGGCTGGCGCCTAAGCGCTGCGTCTCGGACAAAGTTCTTTCAAAAGTGTTTCAAAGTGTTTTTCTCTATTCCAAACTCTTTTTCAAATCCAATACCAATTTTCAACTCCTAATAGACGTCCAAAATAGAACTTCAACTTGATATAGAACTTCAATAGCATTTCAAATTTGAATTCTTCAAAACGTGTACTTCAATTAGAATTCTTCACTATTTCAAACACTTCAACAAATAAATTTGGGTCACTCCCAAATTCCAACATATATATTTGTGATTTTCAACCAATTTCTAGATTACTTAATTAGCGTACAAGACCGACCATCTTGTTTTAATGGAATTGACGTGGCATCCTCTTCTTATATACCTCAATTCAATCAACAAACTACTCCGCGTTATTCCCTAATTTGACTCATTCTTATTAGTTATTGTCAGACACAAAAACAGATCAAACTCTCCATTGAATTGACAAATGGAACATTCTAGGCTTAACTTTCAGTAAACGCCGAATTTTCTTAGAACAGTCAAAATTGTTGTCTCAACCCAATCCAAACAATACATACCCACCAACTTTCTGCTCTCCCTTCCCACCTATTTATACACGCAAATTTGTAAACAGGGTTATATTCGTGGGAAAGTTTGTACAAATAGTCCTTGTTCTGCTGCTGCATTTAACAATTATGCAAATGGAAGAACAACTGAATAAGGGCACGGGAGAAGGCTATGATCATCCAGTTCACATCCAAGTCAAGAAAGTCAAACTAGAATCGGAGAAAAATATTATCGGTGGTTCGGTGGCTCATCCCGATATCACAAGAATGATCACCAGGCAACACTCGAGATCGAGGCTTGGACTAGCCAGCCAAGGCCAAGGACAATCCATCTCTGTTGGTCAGTGATGGATGATTCTTGGTTTGTTTTTGATCTAACATGATGATTTGAGTGTTTTCTAGTTAATGAAGCCGTGTTTGTCTGTATATATATATATTAGTTGTGCACAGGTTTTTTTTTTCATTTTTGATTTGGCTTTATTAATTAGAACTCGTTACGATGTGTCTAGCTAGCCTGTAAATAACGTATGATGTATGTATATATGTGTGTGGTGGTAGGTTCGATGGAACAATTGGATTTTTGTACAAGTTGTTCTTTTTCATTAGTTGTCTAATATCAATCTACCGTTGATGTTATATTCGATAATCAAATCAATATTAAGATATTAATCAATTTTATTTTTTATTCCAAGAATTGAGTATATTTTGATCATAGAAAATCGCTTAAACAGATGATTGTGATCTATACTGTAGTCTCTGGTAGACGAAAAGCAATTAAATTTTGCTTGATATTGTGCAAGTTTGCCATCTTTGGACTCTATTAGGCATTTCTCAATCAAAACAGCGTATATTAGTTTATACCTGATTTCTGACTTTTCTTTAATAAAAATAAAAGGTTATTTTTCGCATACATTATTAAGTAAAATCACTTTCTGCATCATAATAGCAATTGGTACACCAAATAGATTCCAAATAAAATTATAGAGACATTACAAGAAAAATAGTCTTTTACAACGAGCAAAATATGTGTCGAAAATATGTGACGTTGGGCTTTGCAATGTACACTTGCAATATACGTTGTCGTTAATGTTTCGGCAACATGCTTTTGCAATGTAATTTTTGCACAGACACCAACCGGGTTCTTAATAAAATTATGGAGAATAGTCTAGGAGTGGATTTATTTAGCCGATTACATAAATATCCAGTTTTTAAAATTATAGCTCTTTAGCGTGAAAAGTAATATGAAAACTATATCGAGAAGGGCTTTGCTATATGCACATCAAGTATTATATCAAAGATTACATAAGGTAGAAGTGGCATTATATGAATTCCTTCTAAAATTTCCCTTTTGTGTGTGTGCGCGTGCGCCCACTGCAGAAGCATTGAATATGTCCACATATCTAGATGCTGCGCAAAAATAAAAGTAGTGACGTGTTAAATCTATATGATGAGTAACGTGTTACATTTTTAGGCTTCCCTTCATGCTAAGATTTGTTACATACCATATTGGGCCTGGACAAGGGCCAGATTGGATCGTGCTGTGGCCGTTCGGCCCATTTATGCTTTCAAGAAAATATACGGGAACAATACATAAATAAAGTATTTAAGTATCACCATTTCAAAATTAAGGATATATGTTTTAAATTTCAAAAATCAAGTTTTCATTAAAATTTATTTAAAATTTAATTAATTATTATATATTTAATTAATAAATATATAAATGTCACAGATATAAGTAATTTGGTCCCAATTCAAAAATTTTAAGGTCACATTCAAAAAATTTATAGGTCACGGTTCATTAGAGGTGGCAACCAAGCCAAACAGTTCGTCGGCTCGGCAAAAACGAGCCCGAGCCTAAGCACGAGTCAAGCAGCTTGCCGAGCAGAGCCCTCGAGCCGGCTCGGCTCGTGCCTCGTATAGAAAAAATTAAAAATATATATATTTCAGTGAATAGAATTGGTCACTGAAATTCAGTGACCGTTCTGGTCACTTTAATTGGACCAAGCGGTCACCGTTTCAGTGACCGTTTGGTCTTTAAATTTTTTAATTTTTTTTTTCATTTCATTTTTTCCCTATAAATATTTATCAATTACAACATTTTTTTCCCACTAAATTTATTAACAAATATCATTATCTCATTCTCTAATCTACTCTCTAGAATTTATTTACAAATCATTATCATCATTCTATAATATATACCCTTCCTTGTACATTTTATTTTTACATTATCGAGTTGTAATATTTATTTTACAATTTATTTTATACAGCACTATATAATCTCCATTCACTTCTCAATTTAACATTTAATTTCAATTATTCACAAATGGATTCACGCTCATTTATTGAAAACTTGTTCAATATCGGGAATGAATTCACCAGTCTAAATGAATTAATCATTCCAGAAAATATTCAAAATTTCGATACTTATGAAAGTAGTTATCTAATTGATTTGGATGACATTGATGTTGATGCTAGTCGTCTAATTGATTTGGAATATGATGAATCATGCAAAATACTGTGACCATTTTAAATTGGTTCAAACTNATTAATCATTCCAGAAAATATTCAAAATTTCGATACTTATGAAAGTAGTTATCTAATTGATTTGGATGACATTGATGTTGATGCTAGTCGTCTAATTGATTTGGAATATGATGAATCATGCAAAATACTGTGACCATTTTAAATTGGTTCAAACTGGTTGTCTGATCGATGGAGTTTCAGAAACCAAACCAGCATGTAAATACTGTCAACAACGATTGGCATGGCAAAAAGGCATTGGAACCACCCACCTCAACCGTCACTATAAAACATATGCGGCCAAACATGGGCTTCTTCGAGCTGGTCAAACGCAACTACAGTTTGGTAGTCCAGGCGCTAGTGTTACTACCACGCCACTTTCTACGTGGATGTATTCGGAGGAGAAAGGTCGAACGGGAATGGTGAAGTTCGTTGCCGCGATGGAGTTGCCATTAGTAATAGCGAACAACCAATATTTCGTTTCCTACGTCAAACAATATCTTCAATCGAGTTACGTTGGGGTAAGTCGAAATACT
>CAIGRP010121060.1:0-17321 GCA_903798385.1 Fraxinus cuspidata
TTCCATCCAACCTCACACTCACAGATTGAATCAAATCGTCTTTTTCAGTAGCCATAATAAAAAAGAAATAAGAAAAACCTAACAGATTGTAGAAACTAAACGAAATACCTAACAGTTGGATTTACGAAAGCTTTGTTTGAGATTAAGTCTTGTCCCGTGAAACTTATCTCTGATACCATGTTAAACGATCCAAAGAAAACAAAGAATAAAAAAAAGGAGGCTAGGGTTTCATTAATTCTCTATTATGCAATTAAAATACAAAAAGATAATTTAACATAGATACAAAGAGACTATATATAGGCTAAATAAAGGAAATTGAAAAGGCTATTCTATCCTTAATAAATAATTAAATAAAATAATCATATTTCTTAGCAATGATCACCATTAGAAGACGTGTGATTTATATAGTTACCAAAATGTTCGGTATTAATTAACACATGTAATAAACAACACTAAGTTCATAGGAGATAGAAATAATTCTATGATTAGTACAATCTTTTGTTATATTCTAATTTTGTATTGCATTTTTATCTATTCGTATCCTCTATTAGGGTGTAATTGGGTCATAGAAGAAAATTGGTTTAATTTATCTCGAAATAGAAAATTAACATTTAAGGAATGTTGGTTGTCAACATAAATCAAGAATTGATTATAGATGGGTAATTGGGGATTAAACTAGGTTAACAATGATGGATTAGAAAACTAACACAAGGAACACCAATTGTTTCTCTTTTAACTGCTTGTTTTAGTAGATAGTTAGAGAACATCAAAATCATTTTCAAAATCACAATTGGATGTGTTTCGAATTAGAATTAGTTTTAATTAAAGTAAGTAAGTATAACTCTTTGTAAGTTTGACACTATGTTTATCACTTTACTACTTGTTAAAATCCATCCACATGCCGGATAAAAGTTAACTAGTTTTTTGGCACTGTTGTCGAGAACAATTTCTTTAGTTTTTTGCTTTAGATAATTATTGCTTTAATTCTTCTTTTTTTTTCAATTGGTTTACTTGTTTACATTGATTTCAATTTTGGTTGTTAGGGAACAAAGAGAAGTAAGGAAATGACAACACGAGATAAATTGAAGAAATGATTGTGGGATATTTCTTACATGAAATTTATGTGGATGACTAGTCCATGATATTATTTTTCTCATCAAAATTTAATGAGGACGATTTGCCGATGGAATTATTTTTCCTCCACCAATCATTAATGAGGATGACTTGCTCTATAAAATGAAAACTAGGGGTCATACAAAATTTTTGTTTCTATTCCTGCATTTATAATTCGGAATGACAAAATCACTCGAACTACTCTAGGTACAACAACCAAGTTCAATGGAAAAAGGCAATAGCATCATTGAAAAATCAGCCATTGAAGTACCAAGAAATGAATGATATTGAAATGCAGGGTGTTAGGTTTTTGATGTAATTGACAAGTATGTGAACAAAAGTGACTAGATTTATTATGTTGTGAAAGTCAAGAAGTAAGTCGCAATTGTTACAAATTGAGATGTATTAGGTCTAGGGTTCGAGATTAGAAAAGAAGGCAAAACGGCGCCGTAATTTCGCTAGACTGTGTCATGACTTGGCTCGAGCGGTAACATTGCCGCTAGCCTGTCGCCCAACTTTCGCTCGAGTGACCGGATTATCCTAAGAATTTTAATTTTCGTTTTTAAGGCTTTTTATTTGGTCCATTCAGTCCTTAAACTACAGTATAAATACCAGCACACCTCTGAACGATTTTTTTCATGGTTGAACATTGAGAAAACACTTACTCTCCCTATTCTCTTCATCAAATAAGCTTTCAACCTTCATGCTATGATTTGTTCTTGGAGGTGAAAACATCGAATCCGCAATCCAAATACCAAATTTTTAATTCCTACACATCTGTTAGAGTGCTGAAAATCAAAGGAAGGTGACTGGAGTTCCAGTTGTTTGATAACGCGAAGTTTTCATTGATCCACCGGAGATAGACGCATTCATGAAGTTGGGAGTTGGTGTAGGAGAAGCAATACCGGAGAGCTGTAAGAATTGCATTTAGGAGGTCAGAAAGTACTATTGGTAGTCGTGTCTAGTGGACTGTAAGTTCAAAATTCATTTAGGGTCCGTTTGATTGGAATGGTGGAAAATGTGTGGAAAGAAAATGAATTATAGGGAAAGTAATTGCTTAGAACTTATTTTTCAGGGAATTGTTAATTAGTGTGTTTGATTGGTAAATTTTTCACCTGGAAAATTTTTGAAATTTTGGATCTTTTTGTTCACGTTTGTCTTTATTTCACATGAAAATTGTCCATTAAAGTGAAAATTGTTTTACAACTAGTTATGGAATTTGTTACCATTGCCAAAAAGTAAAAAAAAAAAAAATTGTTCAAAAACTATTTTTTCTCCATTTTTTCATCAAAGTTTAGTGTTCGTTTAGTTTCATTTTACATGAAAATTTCCCATTAAAGTGAAATTTTTTTGAACAATTGACTATAAAATTTAGTTCAATTGCAAAAAAAAAAAAATAATAATAAATAAATAAAATAAATAAAAATAAAAAAATCTGGCAGCTACTGGTATTCATTTTCCCAAATATATGCTATCAAACATGCCAAAGTGGCCATGGAAAATACATGCTATCAAATATGGCCTTATAGGGTATTTCTGACTGGCAAAGTGCCCGAAGTTTTTACCTAGTTGGGATTTCTCCGTGATCAATCCTGATGTTTATTTATTGCTTTCATACAATTACGGTATTTCAACATAGGAAAATTAGACTGATTGATTAACCATCCATAGATAATTAATAGTAACTTATTGCTAGTTAATTATTAAGTTTTAATTCTACATAATCACATATTCACCCCCCTCTAGGTGTAGTTTGGGTTGAAGCTCATAATTTCAATTGTTATCATAACCACATTTTGATTCCTGACCCTTAAATTAATCTAGATGAGTCAGTCTCTATCTGTGCCTCTGTTTATTTAAAGAAACAATTATGTTTACTTGAAAGTTCAAATGAGAGCATTCATTAAAGCATTGGATGAGCGTATTTGGATTAGTGTACAAAAAGATTGGACTACACCTTTATCCAATGTTGCTAATGTTGTTACACCCACTGATGTTTCTCTTTAGACCAAAGACCAAGTTGCTAATTGCAGCTAGAATAGTAAAGGGATTCATGCTTTATTTATGGCTATGTCTGCAGAGGAGTTTAGGAGAGTATCGATGTGTGAAACTGCTAAAGAGGTTTGGGATATCTTAGAAACCACACACGAGGGTACTAAAACGGTTAAGAACTCCAAACTGCAAATGTTAACCTCTAGATTTGAAGAAATTAGAATGAAGGACGATGAATTGTTCGATAAATTCTATGCAAAACTTAATGATATAGTTAACTCGAGCTTCAACATAGGTGATCTAAGATAGTTCGAAAAGTCCTTAGATCCTTACCTGAAAGGTTTAGATCTAGGATCACTGCTATTGAAGAAAATAAGGACTTAAATAAAGTTAAGATATATGAACTCATAGGATATCTCCAAACCTATGAACTCACCATTTCTCACCAAAGAAGATTAAATCCACAGTCATGAACACCATTAGGGAAGAAGAGTGTGAGTCTACTGACGCTGAGACATTTAGGGGTGACGAAATAGCTTATTTCGTGAAAAAAATTCCAAAAAGTGATGAGGAATAGGAGAAAACCTCACGATAGGAAAAATAATGTTCCTAGTAAATTCTCGAAAGGCAAGCGTGAGAAAAATAACCCTAGGACTTCTAGTAAGAAAACCCAGTATGTTAGATGCCATAACTGTCAGGATTTTTGTTACTATAGGAATGAATGTCCAAACTTGAAAAATAATTGGAATAAAAGAAGGGATAAGGCATTAGCAGTGACTCTGAATGCTGATGAATCAAATTTGAAGTGACTCTGAATGCTGATGAATCAAATTTGAGTGTTCAAAGTGGTACTACTAGCAGTATGGATGAACACAATTTTATGGCCTTCACTTTAATAGCTAAGATTGAATTTAATAAGAAAAGTGAAAAGGTGGAGAATGAAGAATATGGTGAGAAATCTAAGGATAAGACTGATATTCATGAGTCTTATCGAGAGTTATTTAATGAGAGTCTTAAAATCAAGAAGGTCAATAAAGCCGTTCAAAAAAAAGGTTAATGAACTTGAAAGAGAGAAAGAGAAACTCTTAGGTAACCTTAAGGATTCTGCCAAAAATTTGGGTGAGTTGAAGGTTGTTAATGAGATTTTAGAAGTCAATGTTAAATCCTTAACAAGTGATCTAGAAAAGTTTAATACTCAACTTCATTCCTCATGAATGATACTCGGAAACTAGATAATTTATTAGGGATAAACAAGCCTGCTGGAAATAGGCATGGTCTAGGATATGTTCAAAATGAGAATACTACTGCTAGTACTTTCAAGACCACATTTGTCCCAACCACCAATAAGATTAGGAATACTGCTAAACCTGAACCCAAGGGTAAGAATGTTTTAGGATCGAGGCCTACTAGACAACATAAGATCAATCATCCTATAAATCTGCAACAACCTCCGAGAAGGTTTGAACCTAGGTTTATTCCCACCTATCACCATTATGGCGCAGTGGGACAAACAAGACCTAGGAGTCATAAATTTGTGACTAGAAGTAAAAGTCATGATATCTCAAGCAAGGTTAACTTCCTCGCTAATCAGGCTAGCTACTTAACTGAGATGATGACTCGGTTAGCTAGAATAATTACTACTACTAAGAAGTTTGGGTTAAAAAATTGATCTTCCTAGGTCTGATGATCAGTTGAATTGTTATGTTGCCCACGTTGCATTTAAAGCTCAAAATAACTCTATGTGGTATCTTGATAGTGCATGTTCTAGACATATGTGTGGTAGTAAAGCCTTGTTTTCCCCTCTCACTGATTGAAATGGTGGTATGGTTACTTTTGGGGACGGGGCTACCGCACCTATTCTAGGTAAAGGTACCGTTAATACATCTGGATTATTTTCTATCTCAGATGTGTTTTATGTGAAATGTTTAAAGTCAAATCTGTTAAGCATTAGTCAAATATGTGATGCTGATTTTTAGGTTAGTTTTATCCAGAAAATGTGTGATGTGTATGATTCTACTGGTAACATTGTTCTTGAAGGTGTAAGAACTTCTAACAATTGTTATAAGGTCCTTTCTAATTCAAAATATGTGTGTAGCAGTGCCAAAATTGACATGACGAAACTGTGGATCAACGCCTTAGTCATATGAATTATAAAAGTTTATCTAACCTTGCTAAGAATGAACTTGTTAATGGTTTACCTAAACTTGAAAATAATAATTCCACTTTGTGTGGACCGTCTCAACTAGGTAAATAGATTAGAGTAAATCATAAACAAACTTCTAAAATTTTAACATACAAGACGCTATAATTTCTCCATATGGACTTAATGGGATCATTTAGGACATAGAGTCTTGGTGGTAAGCAATATATTTTGATTGTGGCTGATGATTTCTCTCGATATACATGGATTGAGTTGTTAAGAGAAAAATTTGAGGGTTTTAGTCTTGTCATATCTTTGAGCAAAAGACTTAGAAATGAGAAAGACTTCACAATATCTAGAATTCGGAGTGATCATGGAAAAGAGATTGAGAACTCTAAAACTAATAAAACATCCTATGAGATCTAGAATGGTAAAAGACCTACTGTCAAGTACTTTCGTGTGTTTGGCACAAATGGTATACTCTTAGAGACAGGGAGAACTTGGACAAGTTTGATTCCAAGAGTGATGAAGAAATTTTTCTAGGATACTCTAGAAATAGTCGAGTCTATCGAGTATACAATTCTCGTACACGTGTTGTAATAGAGTCTATCAATGTAATAGTATATGATGCTTGTAGTGAGGAGGAGTTTGAAGGAAATTGGGAAGAGTTAGATCATTTGAGTATAGATCCCGCCACGGTTACTGAAACTAAAGAAATTTCTATTCCCGATCCCTCACATACTTCTAATGGTTTAGGTACATCAAATGAGGAGTCCTCACCTGATGATAGACCTAAACCTCCTAAGGAACCTTCATCTAGAGTTAAATCTAATCATCCTATGGTAAATATTATTGGGGATTTAGATGAAGGGATGAGACTTCGTAAGAGGGTTTTAAATAACCTGACATTTGCTAGTTATGTGCTTCAGATTGAGCCTAAGAAAGTTGAAGATTCTCTTAGTGATGAATGTTGGGTAAATGCGATGCATGAGAAACTAAATCAGTTTGTTAGGAACAATGTATGGCATTTAGTTCCTAACATAACTAGAAATAAAGTTAGGTTAGTTGCCCAAGGATATACTCAGGTTGAAGAAGTTGACTTTGATGAAACATTTGTCCTGGTAGCTCGACTTGAATCCATTAGAATTCTTCTGGTTGTTGCCTACACTTTAGGATTCAAATTATATAAAATGGATGCCAAGAGTGCTTTCTTGAATGGAATACTTCAGGAAGAAGCTTGTGTTGAACAATCTAAATGATTTATCGATCTTAAGTTCCTGCATTATGTTTATAAATTGAACAAAGCCTTATATAGCCTTAAACAAGCTATTAGAGCTTGGTGTGATAGACTTGCATATCTCGTGGAACGTGTTTTTTCTAGAGGTGGTGCAGATAGAACTTTGTTCATTAGACATATTGAGGAAATCATCACCATAGCTAAAATTTACGTCGATGACATTATTTTGGTTCTCCTATAGATTCTTTTGCTCATGAATTCACTGAATGTATGAAGTAAGAATTTGAGATGAGTATGATTGGAGAATTAAATTACTTTGTTGGTTTCCAAGTTATACAAATTGATGATGTGTTGTTCATATCTCAATCGAAGTACACTAAAGACATTGTCAAACGTTTTAGACTAAACAACAAGAAACACACTAGAACCCCCATGAGCACTAGTGTCAAGTTAGGTCATGATCCTACATGTACAAGTGTTAATCTGACACTATATAAGAGTATGATAGGTAGCTTAATTTATCTTACTGCAAGTAGACCTGTGTGTACGCGCGCTTTCAGGCTAATCCCAATGAATCCCACTTAAGCGCCGTATGATATATAATTAGATATATCGATGGAACCTTAGATTATGAAATCATGTACTATCGGGACTCTAATCTTGACCTTGCTGGCTATTCCGATGTCGATTGGGTTGGAAATGCTGATGATAGAAAAGTACTTTTAGAGGATTTTTTTGTATTTGTACTAATCTTGTAGCTTGGATTAGTAAAAAATAAAATTTTATCTTCTTATCTATGGTAGAAGCCAAAAATATAGTTGCAACAAGTGATGTACTCAACTGCTTTGGATGAAGCAGATGTTGAGTGATTATGAAATTGACCAGGGAACTATGACTGTGTTTTTGTGATAACACTAGTGTCATCAATATTTTCAAAAATCCTGTTCAACACTCTCGAACCAAACATATTGATATACGACATCATTTTATTCGAGAGTTTGTAGAGACCCGTGTTTTAACTTTTGAGCACGTCTCTACAGAAAATCAATTAGCTGATGTATTTACTAAACCATAAGATGGTTTGCAATTTGAAGCTCTTCGGACGACTATTGGTGTCTGTGTACCTCTTTGATTGGGTACGTTGGTGCATGCTTTGCTTTAGCTTTGTGTAACATAGATTTATGCATGCATCATATTTGTTTATTGACTTTTTGGTGGAAACCTCATGCACCTTTTTTATTTATTTACTTTTACTTTTTTTTTTGTTTATGCAATTGCTTTATATGCTTGGTGAATTCATGCTTTAACATAAAAAAAAATTATGAACAATTGAAAATAAAATGCGGGAAAGTATTATTTTACAGGAAAGGAAAATATACAATAAACTTGATTTTGTGTGCTGTGATCAAGCATGGGTTTAATCGATGAGCTGTAACGTAGTTTTCATTGCTGACTTAAGTTATTTATGGAGTACTTAGTATAGGTATTTTCATGTACTATTTGCACTGCACACACTATGATTTTGTTAGTGGAACTCTACCGCATGTGTGAGATTTGGGATGTCAATCACTTGTTAGTAAGGTGACTTTGAATATGAATTGACCTTATTTATTAAATCTAAGCTCAAGTTTATCTCCGCTAGTAAAAAGCTAAATATCTTATGTTCGTCTTTGGAGCAGATTTGACTCGAGCAACTAAATCTGCAGGCGGGAATTCTCATAACCTGGTGCCTATGATCAATTGACTTAGGTTAACCAGTCTAAAACTCGCTACATGGGTCATTTTAATCACTTAATGGAGAGCCTGCATTTAAGATGTAAAAACTAATAATGAGCTTAGAATATTGAGAGATGTGAAAATATATATATGCAAAAAGTCAGGGGAAGTAAAGAAATTATCAATACAAAATGAGCTTTTATTAAAGGTTCTAATGTGCTTTAAATGGTTTGACTTTCATAAGTAAAGAAATACACTTATTGACAGTGATGTTTAGCGTGTCCTTTCATTTTAATCGCTTAATGGAGAGCCTGCATTTAAGATGTAAAAACTAATAATGAGCTTAGAATATTGAGAGATGTGAAAATATATATATGTAAAAAGTCAGGGGAAGTAAAGAAATTATCAATACAAAATGAGCTTTTATTAAAGGTTCTAATGTGCTTTAAATGGTTTGACTTTTATAAGTAGAGAAATACACTTATTGACAGTGAGGTTTAGTGTATCATTTCTCACAAAATCAAGGTTTGGAGTCCTACTTCCAAAGGATTAGTGACACTTTACACATATAAGTCATTTATACAATTTACTCCATGTTAACTTGAGTTACGTATGCGAGAAGGATTACTATCCATTACTTATACTTATACATGCTAACAACTGTAGTTTTAGGTTATTGTATGTTAATTCTCGATTCTTCGTCATTTGTGAGAATAATGGGAAGTAGTAAACTTGGTACTTCAAAAGTTTTTTGATTTGACATTAACATTGAATGTTAAAGTTTTGATGTCTAGTGATGTCAATATTTCTTTTGGTATGTTGATTTACATTGATATTGCATCTTAATTTAGCTGGTATTATTTAATGCATCTAATTTTTAGCGGTAGGACTAATGATTAACTGTTTGTATTATGTTTATTCATATTACTGTTTCACGTGCTTTTACATTGAATATTGAATTGTTTGTTTCAAGAACACGTTTACAGAGAAAAAGCACAATTCAGTCAAGAGAGTTGATTTAATAGTAGTAGGTAGTTTGAGTTTATTTTGTTTTACTATTTTAACTTTAGATTTGTAGTTTTGCCACAGAATGCCAAAGGGAGAGCTTGTTAGGTTTTTGATATAATTGGCAAGTTTATGAACAAAATGAACAAGATTTATTGTGTTGTAAAAGTCAAAGAGTAAGTTGCAATTGTTATAAATTGAGTTGTATTAGGTCTAGGGTTCGAGATTGGAAACGAAAGAAAAATGGTGTCACAATTTTGCTAGACTATCGACATGACTTAACTCGAGCGGTAGAAATAGAAACATTGTCGCTAGCCTATCGCCAGGACTTCAATCAAGCGACACACCGTCGCTCGCTGTCACCCAACTTTCGCTCGAGTGTCAAGGTTATCTGGAGAATTTTAATTCGCGTTTCTAAGGCTTTTAATCCGGCCATTCATTACTTAACGCCTCTAATTGATATTTTTCAAGGTTGAACATTGAGAAAACACTCTTCATATCCTCTTCATCAAATAAGCTTTCAACTTTCATGCTGTGATTTGTTCTTGGCAGTGAGAACATCAAATCAATAATTCAAATACCAAATTACTACTTCCTACATATCTGTCAGAATGCTGAAGATCAAGAGAATGTAGCTGGAGTTTCAGTTGTTGGAGAACGCAAAGTTCTTCATTTATCCACAGAGATAGATGAATTCATAAAATCGAGAATTGGTGTAGAAGCGCGCAATCCAAAAGGGCAGTTGGGAGTTAGTGCATGAGCACGTAATCCAGAAGAGCTGTGAAAATTGCTGTCAGAAGGTCAAAAAGTACTAATGGTAGTCGGTTTGGCGGACTGTATGTTCAAAATTCGTTTAAAGTGGATTTTCGATTAGCAAAGTGCCCAGAGTTTTTACCCAGTTAGGGTTTCTCCGTGACCATTCCTGATGTTTATTTATTGCTTTCATACAACTGTAGTATTTCAACATGGGAAAATTAGACTGATTGATTAACCATCTAGAGATAATTAATAGTGACTTGTTACTAGTTAATTATTAAATTTTAATTCCGCATAATCACCTATTCACCCCCCTTCTAGGTGTAGTTCGGGTCAAACTTAGTAATTTCACAGGGCTTCATGACAACTCTTAAGAGCCATAAAATGAAATTAGGCATTGAAAATGAAATTAGGCATATATAAAAGACATTGGCAGAGCATCCACGAGGCATGTTTCCAAGCAACATTGAAACCAACTTGGTGGATAAGCATTACAACAAGGAGTGACGCACAACTGTCCTCGATTCTGGATATGAGATCGGCCATCCAACCTGAGGAAGCACAAACTAAAAACAAATAAGGAATTGATCCTAAAAGAGAAAAAAGAAAAAAGTGATGTTCAATGAAATTGAAACTATCAAGAAATCCTCCAACTCTAATAATTGGTAAAGTTGATTTCGTGATCAATGTCAACAAGGAAGCTGAAGTTTTCAAAGTGGAATCAAGCTGGGTAGTTAAATCATGTCATATTTTATGAGAAGAATTAAGTTGATAAATATGTTTTTACACACTTATTTATATACTTAAATCTAGTTAATATGTAATTATTTAGGCAAATTTATACTCAAATTAGTATGTGCGCGCGTGTGAGTGTGTAGATTGTGTCTATAGATTAAACTCTAAATTTAAAGAAGATTGATGCAAAAAAATGAGTTCTAACATAAATGAAATTGATCTCCTACCGCTTAGTCGGTAGGATAAAAACTTCTCACTACTGAAGTGACCAGATAACCTTATTTCTCTTACCACATCAACAACGAGGAGTTTTGAGGAATATTTAAACCCATTTATGTGTAATTAATAACAAAAGTTAATTATTATTTCTAGATGATTAAGTTTAAAATCAATTTAAATCCTAAGTTAAATAATCACATAAACATAAAGATCAAAAGCAATAAAATAAATAACACGCAATATTATCACGGAAGAAAACCCCTTCTCAGGATCAAAAACCTTCATGCAAACCTTGTCAAAAAGATCAAGTAGAAAATTTAACTTACAATTAGTCTAGACACTACTAAACCTTAGCTGACCTGGCCACCTAACTTGTAAATCACCAATAATTCATTTGGTTGTGCAACCCAGACTTTCCATAAATCTAGGCCACTTTTCTCTCTGATGATCACCAAGAACGAACTCGTTCTTCCCTGGAACCTCGTTCTACAGTACTAGAGCTCCAAGCGTTTCTTCCCAAACTTTAAACGCTTATTGGAGAAGATAGATTTTTGTTTGGTATTTGATTAAAGATCTTTCTGTTTTTTGATATGTGGCTAAGGCAAGGGAATATTGGAATATGGAAATAATCTTCAAAGTATATTCTGTTAACTTAATTCAAGGCTCAACCAATATTGGAACTATGTTTGGGATGAATATATATAGAATAGATCAAGTTGTTGAATCAAAAAAAATTTAGAATATGTTTATAGATCTTCAAGAATATGGTCTCTAAAGTAAAATAATGATTCAACACACTTTAGGACGTTCATATGGATGTATATTTATAATGAAAGTGTTTGGGTGTAAAGGGATTAAAAAATCATTGCTTTACGTGATCTAGGTCTACTAGAGTCCAAACCGCTACTCGAGCAAAAAACTTCACTTCACGCGAATGGCCAACACACAAATCGAGCGCCAAGGTCGCGGAGGTCGAGCAATGCTCTTGTTTTCAGTGCTGGAGCGCTAACTGGGCGAACAACGAGTAGTCGGGAGTTTAATCTTGATCTTCTTCTTAACGTTCATTTCTTGATCTTCTTCTTGAATGTCTTCGCTCCTTTTTTGACTCTACCAACCCCAAATTATTTTGACTATAATTACAACTCAATCAACCCATGATTTTGAATACAAAAATTGTCAATTACAAATTTAGAAATTGCAAATTTGCTAACTGCAAATTTGGACTAACAATCTCCCCATTTGACATTTCAGATTAAATCATTTATTTCAAAGTCAAAATTAAAACAACATATCCACAATTTACCCTAAGTCTCAATTCTTAAAACTTTCTTCAACATCTTGTTAACCCATTTTCTGAAATACATGGAAACAACAATACAAGTGAAAAGCAAGATGAAACTAACAATTAAAAAATATAACTGAGCCATATAAAACAATGCAAGTAAAACATGTGTAAGACCAAAGCATGGAATACTACGCGCATCAATAACTTAAAAATAAAAATAGAATATTAATATTGACAAACACGATACACAATATCAACATTAAAATTTAAAGAAAAATCCAAAAATCAATCAAAAATACCTATGACTCGTCTTAACTCAAATATTTAAACAAATAATCATCAAATATCAATTTCTCCCTCTAACTCATATACTCATTTCTCCTTAAATAAATATTCTCCCCCTTTTTGTTACGTATAATAAAGAAAAAAAATATAATCATGAATAACATGGAGATGAATGAGTTAAAAATACACACATATATGTTTAAAATTATACAATACATGTAACGAGAGATACCATTTTTTTTAGACTACTACTTTTCATAAATTTTTAAATATAACATGATGGACATTTATTTGGTTACATATACATGCAAAATTCATAAATGGTAAACTTTTTCGACATAACTTATTTTAAATCTAAATGGCGTAAATTGTATAAACTATTCATGTGTGAAAAAGTGTCATTAATATCTTTTAATTAAGTCACAAAATCTTATTTTAGTGAGAAAAGATATACAACAAATCACTGGTGAATGCATATTCATCAAAATATAAAGTCAAACCCAATGCTAATAGGGCATTTTAAATTAAAAGCTCGTATTTAATTTTTCATTGTATAATTTTTCTTTTCCCCCTATCTATGAGCATATATATTTTATGTTTCTTATGTGCAAACTTTTCTTTATCAAACTTTCTAAATGACATTACAAAAAGCTTTAGACCGATGATTCCAAAGGCGGATGACTCATAGGGCATCAAGTTTTAATATACCCAACATGCTTAGTTACTCGAGTCAAATAGGCTATGAAGCAAAATATAAGATGTAACTCACAATTTTTATGTCATTCAATTTTTGTCTTTGAAGCTCAATAATAATTTTTCTTGTAATGTGGAATATAATAGAGCTTATCTCAACTAGTTAAAGGTTAATTCATATTTAAAGTTAACTCAATATATTAATGACTGTCATCTCAAATCTCACACACACAATCAAGACTCACTCAAAAAGCTTAATGTGTACAGTGCAAATGGTACATGAAATAACTTATACCAAGTACTCCAAATAAATTCTAAATAAAGAAAATGAATTTTTTTTTTCACAGTTCATTAATTTTATTAGTACTTGATCAAAAAATAACAAGTCCAATGATATCACCAAAAAAATTCCTTTTTTTATTGTTTTTCATTTAAGAAAAATGATATTGCACAAAAAATAATAATAATAACAAAAATAGAGTGCATGCATGAATATATAAATTCCATGAACCATGCAAACTTAATCAATGAGGAACACAAGTGCTCTTACCATGGAAAGCAACGCAAGCAGAATTTAAAACATCATTTTGACCTATGAGTTCTTTCTTTTTAACCCAAATCTCCTTAGAAAAAGATGTAACATTAGTCAATTTAGTATCTACTCAGTCAAGTGACTCACTTGATTAGTTAAAAATCTAACTTGGGTAGTTAGATCTTGTTTGTTGTTCCTAATCAGGGGTTTACGTCACTTAGGTCGAATATGACTCAACTTACCATAGTTATGACGTGTGGGAATGAATTTAGAAGTAATTCTAGGTTTCAAATTTTGAATTTTGAGTGGAGGAAACCTACATTATACAGATGATTTCTGTCATAGAGCTCCTACTCTCTTGGTCTCGTTCCTACTTAAGAGTTCACGACACCTAAGTCTTATGTATCGTAATTTACTACAATAGTGACATGTTGGGATGAGCCTAGGAATAACTTTAGGTTTTAAGTGTTAAACCTTAGAATTTATCAGAGGAAATACAAATTGTTTTTAGAAGAAAAGGCGGTATTAGAATTTATTTTAATAAAGATCCTCTATTCCTCTTTGTTTTGTTCAGGCAAATTATATTATCAATCATAAATCTACAAGAGAAAGCTTGAAGTTGGATATTTAATTTTTCCTAATAACTCATAAGAGATTCAATTTTAACATCTAATGAGCTCAATCCTTAATACATTCAAACTTTTATTGGATTCCTCAAGTTTGGCTACAAGGCTCTCCTTTTCAAATTTAAAATCATTCAATTTTTTAAAGGCAGAACAATTCACCTTTTTCGACTTAAGGCACTATCCAAAACAACTGGTCATAAGTCTCTTGAATGTCCATATCACACTCAGATCCAGAATCAGAAAGTGATTCACTCATCTAGACAGAATTTTGGTCAAGGATCGCTATTAAAATTTGATACCACTTGTTGAAGAATATTTATACCCAAATCTGTGGAATTAATCAATAACAAGCAACAAGTCACTTAATTATTATTTTTAGATGATTAGGTTTAAAATCAATTTACTAAGTCAAATAATCACATAAATGTAAAGATCAAAACTAAAGTAAATAACATCGGATATGATCACGAAGGAAAATCCCTTCTCAGAATCACCAAAGAGTTAAATTGGTTGTGTGACTCCCACTTTTCAAAACTTTGGGCCACTTTTCTCTGCGTTGGATCACCAAGAACGAACTTGTTCTTCATTGGAACATCGTTCCACTTTTCTCTTAGCACATCTTCACAAACTTCAAAACTTTGAAGGCTTATTAGAGAAGGTAGGATTTTGTTTGGTGTTTGATCAAATATCTTTTTGTTTTGATATGTGGCTGAAGTAAGATAATATTGAAATATGGATATAATCTTCAAATTTTGCTCTCTTGACTTAATTCAAAACTCAACCAATGTTGGAACTATGTTTTGGATTAATATATGAATAATAGATCAAGTGGTTGAATCAAGATATCTTCGGAATATGTTTTGGATCTTCAAGAATATGATCTCCAAAGTAAAATAATAATTCAACACACTTTGGGACATTCATATGAATATATTTATAACTGAAGTATTTGGGGTGTAAAGGGATTCAAAAATCACAGTTTTATGCAAACTAGGTCTCCTGAAATTCGAATATGCTTGAGCGCCAACTGGGCGGGCAGCGAGCAATCGAGAGTTCCAATCTTGATCTACTTTTTTATAATCTATTTCTTGATCTTCTTCTTGAATTTCTTGGACTCATTTTTGGACTCTACCAACCTAAACTATTTTGACTATAATTACAACTCAATAACTCATATTTTGACTTAATCACAATTCAATTAACTCATGATTTTGAATATGAAAATTTCCAATTACAAATTTAGAAATTGCAAATTCGAAACTATTATGAAGTTTTTATCATGTCTATTGTGGGTAGGAAATCATGCATGTCGACATAAAATGACCAAAAGATGCAAACGAGAAATTTAGGTTTGTAGCATGTGAGGATATTAGAGTATAAAGTTTTGAACAAATATTTTCATAGGATAAATGATATAAATTGGAAGATAATTAAATTTGGAGTTTAAAGTAAAAAAATTTCAATTCAAAATTATGGATCAAAAAGTTGTGCGGGTTTAAAGTTCATGAATCAAAAAATGCCAAATTTCTACGATTAGGAATCAAACTGCACAACTTTGGATAGTTGTGGACTGCGGCCACCATAATCTTAACGGGGATCGCAGTTGGACGATTTTTGGTGCAACTTAGCACCTATTTGTTGTATTTGGTAGCTGCGGCGGCTCCTTTTCTGATAGGGACTCCAAATTTTAATGCCAAATTCAATGGCACTTTGGAAAATTTAATGCATGACTTTCAAAGCAGATTTAAGGGCTTTATAAAAAGCAAACCTAAGTCAAAGAGAGGGGGATACCATGGCACACAATAGATAAAGGGGGGTTCCATACCACAATAAATCGAAACATGATAGGATAACACTGGTGAACAGAGGTTTATGTATTCACTTTGAAGAGGACGAAAGTGCCATCCGAGATCGTTGAAAAAAATTCAAGATTAAGAGTCATACCCATTTTATTTTAAATTATTCTAGTTATATATATTCACTTTTACTGTTGTATTTTTGTGATCAAAGTATAATAGCTAAACCATTTGTGGCATGATTAATGATGGAGTATTGTTAACTCTTTGATTAATTAGTTACTCATTTTAATTTAACTTCATGTGATTGTTGATTGCTTATTATTTTCTTATTCTGTTTTGATGCTTGATCAACATTTTAACATGTTTGTGACTTGTATTCTTTTTGAGAGATTTGGTATAAATTAGCTCATAGTAATAAGTTGTATAGGAGATAGAGACACTTCTATACTTAATGCAACCTTTATGTGATATTCTAGTTTCGTATTGGATTTTTACCTATTCAAATCCTTCTCAGAGATATCATTGAGTCGTAGATAAAATTGATTTAATTTATCTCAAAAGAGAAAATTAACATATAAAGAATATTGGTTGTTAACATAAATTAAGAGTTGATTATAAACGGGTAATTAATGATTAAAGTTGGTTAACAATGGTGAATTTGAGCCTTTCACGATTTGATTAAACTCTTAAGGTTTGTTCCCTTTTTAATTACTTATTTTAGTATATAGATAAAATCAAAACAATTCTCAAAATCATAATTTTGCGTATTTTGAATTAGAGCTAATTTTATTTAAAGTAAATAAGTAGATATTAATCATCATGGATTCCACATTTTGCACTTAATTATTTATTAAAATCCGTCAATTTATGGTATAAAAATAAAAGGGATTCTTTGTTAAAAGGCATAGTCAAACAATGTATTTGGAAGAAAATCTCTATCTCAATATTTGTAGGTTAAATAGCCTTATTTTATTGGTAAAGGTCTATCTTACCCTTAATGAAATAAAATCTTAGATATTGCAAAATATATCCTTACCTTAGAATAATTCTAAGATTATCTTATATTTCATCCATTCTTTTATTTTGAATCTTAATATACAGATCCAATGTATGACTTAATCTATTAGAGTAATAATTAACATATTGTTTAAATTCTTCTTCTAATCTGTAGTATTCTTCAGATAATTC